>JAKSZU010000006.1:177096374-177356374 GCA_026018925.1 Tupaia tana
TATATCCTGCAACTTTACTGAATTCATGTATTACTTCCAGTAGTTTTTCCATGGAGACCATTGGGTCTTCTATGTATACAATCATGTCATCTGCAAATAGAGAGAGTTTCACCTCTTCTTTTCCTATTCGAATGCCCTTTATTTTTTCCTCTTTTCTGATTGCGTTGGCGAGGACTTCCAGAACTATGTTGAAAAGGAGAGGAGAAAGTGGGCATCCTTGTCTTGTTCCTGTGTTTAGTGGGAAAGCTTTCAGCTTTTCTCCATTCAGGATGATGTTCGCTATGGGTTTTTCATAGATGGCTTTTATTGTATTGAGAAATGGCCCTTCTATGCCAATTTTGCTAAGAGTCTTGATCATGAAGGGATGTTGTATCTTATCAAATGCTTTTTCTGCGTCAATCGATATGACCATATGGTTTTTGTCTTTCTTCCTATTAATATGGTGTATTATGTTTATGGTTTTGCGTATGTTGAACCAACCTTGCATTCCTGGAATAAAGCCTACCTGATCATGGTGTATGATCTTCTGTATAAGTTGTTGAATACGATTTGCTAGTATCTTGTTGAGAATCTTTGAGTCTATGTTCATCAGAGATATTGGTCTATAGTTTTCCTTCCTTGTCCTGTCCTTATCTGTTTTGAGGATGAGGGTGACAGAGGCTTCATAGAATGAATTAGGGAGAGATTCACCCTTTTGGATCTTTAGAAATAATTTGAGCAGAATGGGAGTTAACTCTTCTTTGAAAGTTTTGTAGAATTCAGAGGTGAATCCATCGGGGCCAGGGCTTTTCTTTGTTGGGAGGTTACTTATTACTGATTCAATTTCCTGGCTTGTTATGGGCCTATTTAGACTCTCTATTTCTTCCTGGCTCATTCTTGGTAGATTATATTTGTCCAGGAATTTGTCCATCTCATCCAGATTATCTTGTTTCTTAGCGTATAGATGTTCAAAGTATCCTCTAATGATGTTTTGAATTTCTACTATGTCTGTTGTTATGTTACCAGCCTCATTGCAGATTTGATTCACCTGGTTCCTTTCTCTCTTCTTCTTAATAAGTCTCGCTAGTGGGGTATCAATTTTGTTTATCCTTTCAAAGAACCAGCTTTTGCTTTCACTTACTTTCTGTATAGTACGTTTATTTTCTATTTCATTTATTTCTGCTCGGATCTTTATTATTTCCTTTCTCCTGTAATTTTTTGGATTTTTTTGCTGTTGCTTTTCCAATTCTCTAAGGCTTGATGTTAGGTGATCCATTAGCCTTTTCTCTGTCTTCCTCTTATGTGCACTAATTGCTATGAACTTCCCTCTTATGACTGCTTTGGCAGTGTCCCAAAGATTATGGAAACTTGTATCTTCATTGTCATTGGCTTCCATGAATCTTTTGATTTCGGACTTTATTTCTTCGGTAATAGTGGAGTCATTCAGGAGTAGGTTATTTAGTTTCCATGTTTTTAGGTATTTTTGAGGATTTCTCTTGAAATTAAACTCGAGTTTGATTCCATCATGGTCAGAGAAGATGCTGGAAATAGTTTCTATGCCTCTGAATCTGCAGAGGCTTGCTTTGTGTCCTATGATGTGGTCAATCTTCGAGAAAGTTCCATGTCGGGGTGAGAAAAAACTATATCTTGTGGTTTTTGGGTGGAAAGTTCTATAGATGTCTGTTAAGTCCAATTGATTTATGGTATCATTTAGATCCTTGATCTCTCTACCTATTTTTTGCCTAGATGATCTGTCCAGAGGGGATAATGCGGTGTTGAGATCTCCAACAATTAGTGTGTTGCAGTCTATCTCCCCTTTCAGATCTAACAATCTTTCCTTCACATATTTGGGTGCTCCTGTGTTAGGAGCATAGATATTAATAAGCGTTATATCTTCTCGATCTATAGAACCTTTTACTATGATGTAGTGCCCTTCTTTGTCTCTTCGGACACTTTTTGTTTTAAAGCCTATTTTGTCAGAAATTAGTATCGCAACTCCAGCTCTTTTTTGGTTCCCAACTGCATGGAAAACCTTTTTCCAACCCTTCACTTTCAGTCTATGTATGTCTTTTTCCATGAGGTGGGTTTCTTGTAGGCAACAGATAGAGGGTTTCTGTTTTTTTATCCATTCAGCCAGTCTGTGTCTCTTGATTGGAGAATTTAACCCATTAACATTCAATGTTATTATCGATGTTACAGGATCTGTACCGACATTTAAGTTAGCCATTGTCTTAGTTGCCTGTTATTTCTTTGTTTCTGGCTGTTGCGTCTTTAGTTTTCCTGGAACAGTACTTTCTTCAGGATTTCTTGAAGAGCTGGTCTGGTGTTGGCAAATTCTTTCAGGTTTTGTTTGTCTGAGAAGATTTTAATCTTTTTTTCCCAAATGAAGGATAATCTTGCAGGGTATAATAGTCTTGGCTGAAATTGTTTCTCTCTTAACACTTTCAGTATGTCTTCCCATTCTTTTCTTGCTTGCATTGTTTCTGATGAGAGGTCTGGTGTTAGTCTTATGGGATGGCCTTTGTAAGTTACTTCTCGTTTCTCTCTTGCCAGTTTTAGTATCATGTCTTTTTCTGTGACGTTAGACAGCCTGGCTAAGATGTGCCTTGGGGAAGATCTTCTGGGGTTGATTCTATTTGGGGTCCTTTGTATTTCTTGGGTCCGGATGGTTCGGTGCCTCTCTAGGCTTGGGAAATTTTCTTCCAAGATGTCATGGAATAGATTTTCCATTCCGCTATTAGTTTCTTCACCTTCTGGGATGCCGATTATTCTGATGTTTGGGCGTCTAATAGAGTCTAGTATTTCCCGTATATTATCCTCATGTTTTTTAGTTATTTTCTCGATCTTTTTGTAGTTTTTTTCTAGATCAGAGGTTTTATCTTCTACATCAGAGATTCGATCTTCAGCATGGTCTAATCGGCTCTTAATACTTTCCAGAGAGTTTTTGATTTCTTGTATTATAGACTTTATCTCTAATAGTTCCACCTGATTCTTTCTCAGAGTATCCATTTCTTCTTTCATATCCTGGAAGGACTTCCTAATTTCCTGTAGTTCGTTGTCTCTTTTTTTTTCCAATTCACAGAATTTGGTCACCATGAATTTTCGAAATTCTGTGTCTGTCATTTTGGTAACGTCCTCCATATTTACGAGACATGGAGGGGCATTTTCCTTTGTTGGAGACATATTTTCTTGTTTATTCAGACCTGGGGCTCTTTTTCTACTTTTAGCCATTGGAAGATTACTTCCCTTTTAAAGACCTCTTGGGAGAACTTTTGTCCCACGAGAAGTAAGAGTCTTTCCTTTTTGATGGGAATAGCTGTTTGTTGAAGTCTCTCTTCTGTTGTTTTTACCAATGTGTTTTCAGGAGCGGAACTCTACAGAAGGGTCTAACAAGCAGTATCTCCTTTTTCAAAGGGGATCAGTACTAGGGAGGATCCCAGAGACACTTACCTTCCTAGGAAATTTCAGATATATGATTCTGGACCTGTCTAGTCTGTCTGGCACATTAAAAAATAAGGAGGAGAGGACAATATGCAACTAAAGGAAAGACAACACAGAAAAATAAAGAAAAAGTCGCGCGCCGCGCGCGCGGCGCGCGATTTCGCCAGAGGCTTGCAGGAGCGCCTATTGCCTTCTGGCAGTCCCGGATGGTCTGGGGGCAGAAGGAGAGCTAGGTGTTAACAAGGGAATGCAGGGGTTTCAAGAGAGAAAAAAAACCGCCTCAAGGAAATCCTGGCTACCTACCTAGAAGGTGGAGTCTGGGGCCTGGGGGTCTGGAAGTGAGGTGGGGGTCAGAGGTGACCCTCCCTCAGTGTCCCTTGCCGGCCAGAGGCTTGCAGGAGCGCCTATTGCCTTCTGGCAGTCCCGGATGGTCTAGAAGGTGGAGTCTGGGGCCTGGGGGTCTGGAAGTGAGGTGGGGGTCAGAGGTGACCCTCCCTCAGTGTCCCTTGCCGGCCAGAGGCTTGCAGGAGCGCCTATTGCCTTCTGTCAGTCCCGGATGGTCTAGAAGGTGGAGTCTGGGGCCTGGGGGTCTGGAAGTGAGGTGGGGGTCAGAGGTGACCCTCCCTCAGTGTCCCTTGCCGGCCAGAGGCTTGCAGGAGCGCCTATTGCCTTCTGGCAGTCCCGGATGGTCTAGAAGGTGGAGTCTGGGGCCTGGGGGTCTGGAAGTGAGGTGGGGGTCAGAGGTGACCCTCCCTCAGTGTCCCTTCCCCATTATGATTTTCATCCACCAGGTCCAGGACTCAAACCTGTTCAGTTGGCCATATGGGATCCGGCACTTTAACCATAATGCCACCTGCTGGTCCCCAAGAACTAGGATTTCTTCTAGGTTATTTATTGATGAATCACCCCAGGTAAACATTAGGCAATTAATCAATACTTAGTAATTTTTGCTATTGTCGATCTTGATGAAGACGAGAGGGTCCCAGTTAGGAACTGACATGCTAAAGCATTTCTTATTTTACAGTGACACAGGTCTTTATAAAAAATTAGTACCTTCTTTCCTGGAAACTCTTTGTAGTTCTGTTCAGTTGAATTTGCCTCTGGCTAGAATTTTCTTTTCTCCTCCTCAATTTAAGGTACTCTCTGTTCTGGGCTTTATGAATGTTCTCTTGCTAGGCTTTTCATTTTTCCCCTTCCTCTTAATCTCTCTAGACACACAAGCCTTTTTGTCTCAATTACACAATATCATTCCCCCCTAACAACTTAAAAGATGAATCTTTTGCTAGTGATTTAGTACTGATAAATTTAAATATTGCTTACTGAAAATTGACAGACTGGGCAAAAGTTTGTTTTGTTTCCCTTCAGAAGCATGAAGCAATAAACTGTATATAATTTATTTATTTATATTTTAACAAGAAGGTTTTCTCTTTGAAATTTACTTTAGATTTCATTTTTATAGGTATATATTTTTTTATTTTTTATTATCATCATAATCTTCTTTATATTACATTGGGTTACATATAATTTTACATTATACAATTATTTACATTATACAATTATTTACAATAATACAGTGTATTACATTGCTTTTTCAAAAGGGAATGCCATGCATGTCAGTCAATACAGAGACATTAATCTCCCCACTTCATCATTCAATTTCTTTTCTATGTGTTTTCCAATCATTATTATTATTATTCTAATTATTTTTTAAAACAGTCACTCATTATTTCTCATTTTGCTTGTAAAAAGACTTTACCCATCATGAAATACTTCTCAGACCAATCCAGTTGCCACTTATATCATTTAAACCATCACATCTTTAGGCAAATCAAGATATTTAAATTTTGTAATGTAGATTGTAATATTGATCAATATGTATTTATTGTTACTAAATATTAAATACTAAAACTCAAATAAAACATCACATTAGGCTCATTTTTCACATAGTTATAGGTCAGGTATTTGAGAGACTTGGAGTAGAGCAGGCAATATCTATTTGAAGAGGTGAATAATATTTTATTTAAGAATATAATCACATATTTAATTGCTACATCATGTAAATGAAAGTGCTCATAAGTCAAGTTAAAATAAAATAATATATGTCATAATTTCTCCTGTTAAGTCTAGTGTCAGTTTTCTTAATTATTTAATTTAATTTTATTTGTCACTATTATTATTATTTCTAATTTGACCAGAGAGAGACAAAGACAGAAAGGAAGGGAAAGAGAGCAAGCAAGCTGCCAGGTCTGGGACTTGAACCAGCCATGTGGGAGTCCAGTGCCTTAACCATTATGCCAGCTGCTGGCCCTCTAATATCAGTTTTGATGTGTACTTTAAAATTCAATGAGTAACAAAATTGGATATCTGTTTAAAAGTAATATTAAAGTTTTTAGTTTGGAATTGGTACTTGATTTTCATTTATTTTCTCAGTATAGGCCATTTGTCTGAGTTCTTACTGACTTTTTTTTGGTGAACTTAGAAATGAGCAATGTAAATAGTAGTCTTCATTATCTGAACATTTTAAATCACGAAGTTAAATTCTGTTCTCTGTATTTATCTTGAGTTAGGAAATGAATTTGAAAAGAAATACAGTATTAGTTTATGTCATATTTGCCATTTCATTTAGCCTAAGTTTGCAGTTCTGCTCTGTGCCTCTGTGGGTCTGAAGCTGCCCTCTGGGACTCAGACTGAAGTCTGGTGTTGTCATTGCTCTATCGTCTTCTTTGATGGTGCATAGACACATTGCTGAGAAACAGAACAAAAGAGGACCAGAGTGTTACTGATTTTCGTACAATGATTTTGTATCTTGCAACTTCGTTGAGTTCATTTGTTGCAGAGGTTTTTGGTGAGTTCTTTAGTTCTTTCTATGTATATTATCATATCATCTGCAAATAGGGACAGTTTAACTTCTTTCTTTATAATTCAAATGTTTTTATTCCATTCTATTTCCTGATTGTGTTGCCTAGGACTTCCATTTTAATTTTAAAAAGAAAAAAAAAAAAAAGGAAAAGCTTTCAACGTTTGCCCATTCGGCATGATCTTTACTGTGAATTTGTCATATATATGACCTTTATTGTGTTAAGAAATGTTTCTTCTAAACTTACGTTGTTGAGAGTCTTAATCATGAAGAAATGTTGTACTTTATCATATGCTTTCTCTGTATCGATCGAAATAATCATATGCTTTTTTATCTTTCCCTCTATTAATGTGATGTATCAGCCTGTAGAGCATATTTCAACTGTATACAACATGATCTGATGTGAAGGTTGGAGACAGTGAATAAGTTTAAATCCTTAATTTAATGATTACACACTATGTACATACTTTAAAAACCAAAGTAGACCCCATTGTACAACAATGATATTTAAATCAGAAATTACAATAAAAAGTAATCAATGCAAGTTAAAATGTAATAAAAGTCATATCAAGTAATGTAAGCATGAACAAAAATTCCAACTCATATTTTAAAGAAGTTTGAAGAACATAACTTCATAGAAGTAAATATTGTTCCAATTTCTCAGTATCTCATCTTCTTTTATTTTAAAAATATGTAATCTGTGTGCCATTGTATTAAAATAACTAATATACTATAATATTGTCCTTAAATTTTAAATATTTCAGTAATTGAAATGCTGAAAAAAAATATACATTTTTCCTAAGTAGTGTGGAGCCAACATATGACCTAATACACAGTTTGTCAATATACAGAACACATGATAAGAATTCTAAAACGTTGTTATATGAATGACTAAGGAGCTAATATGAATGAATTACAAATCATGTAGTTTTGGAAGTAAAGGGGTATTAACAAATAGAGTGTACCAAAACAAAAATCAAACAAAAGAATAAAAGAGGATTGAAAAATTAGTTATGTGGACCATAGAAAAAAATAAGCTATTAGAAAATAAATCTTACAGTATATAGTTGAATGGCTAACGAATTAAATTATGAATGAAACATACTAAATAATTTAACAAATGAGGATGGACATATTTCTTTAAAGCCCAGTTAAGTAATAACATACAGGTATGCCCAGTTAACCTTCTTAGCATATGTATTCTCCATTTTCCTTTTCTAAAATTCAGGATTGATGTGCTCTTATCTTGAAATTACAACTCACTCAGAAATAACATGCTGTTTATCTGCTAGCTAAAACTAGGAGGCTCCAAGTGAGTTCAGAATTAGGTAGAGCAATGGGAGTGTTGGAGTCTTTAATCTCTGCGGAGGTATTCCTCAGATGTCAATGATGTAGGGGCTCTTTAGCCCTTGTTATCTCTTGCTACTTTTTTTTTTTTCAGTTTCTCTTCCTTTAGTGAAGGTGGGAGGCCGAGAGGACTGCCAGCTGCCAGCATTCTTATTAACAAAATTCAAGTTGTTTTCTTAAAGCAGACTTTCTTAAGACAAAACAAAACAAAACCCACCAAAAAACAGAGTGGTGGCTTTTCATTGTAATTAATTTCTAACTTAACAAATCAGCTTTTATTAGTGTAAATACTAATGTCTCAACCTGCAGAGGATAGAAGTCTCTTGGTTTTCTGTTTTCATTAGTTCATGATACCTGTCTATCTCCACTGTACTGAATTTACATGTACATCTACAGATATTGTAGCTGGATGCCAGTACTGACTTTTATTATTCGTTATAGTCTCCTGAAATTCAGGAAATGATGTGTGTTTGGTGGGGGATTAGGTGAGAGGGCCAGGAGAGCAATAATAAGCTGCTCAAATGGTATTAGGAAAAATGATATAAATAGCACAATAGTAGTATTCTTATATTGAACTTACCTAAAAATGGTATTTGGGACTGGAATTATGGCCTTGTCCCTGTAGAAGACATAAACGAGCCTGTATCTTTTCATTTTCATCATGTGCTACTATACCAATTTAATTTAATCACAGTTAAAGCAGAGTTTATTGTTTTTTATCTATCGGGGGGGTCTCTGGAAAGTTCATGGGAAATTATGAAATAATTATGCATGAATATCAAAAATTTTTTGGCAAAGTAAATTCATAATTTCATTTCATTTCTCCATGAGCTTTTTGAAGCACCCTTGTTTTAAGGCCATTGTAGTCCATTGAGTATGTTTTGGCTTATGCTAAACTCAACCACCTTCACTTTGCAGTGATGTAAGGGGCATTTTATTTATTGGGCTCTCTTTAGAGTTGAGTTGTGCCATGCAGGTCTGATGAGCATCATCAACTAATTTATACACATTCTGTTCATGCTGTCATACACCTTGTGTCATACACATTCTGTTCATACTGTCATACATTGTGAATCACCTATGATAATGCCCTGTCTACTGTATTCCAGGAAAAACAGAGGTTTCTGACAGATGTTCTGCATGAAGTGATGCTGCTTGACGGTCTGGCCAGTTCCCATCCAGTGTCACAGGAAGTGCTACGGGCAACAGATATTGACAAGGTGTTTGACTGGATCGCATATAAAAAGGTGGGAATGGATACAACCCAAGTGCCATTGGATATTTCACTATCAGGGTAGCCAGACTTCCATACTAGAGGTATTATAGTCTTTTCTTCCTGACAGATAAAAGTAGACTGTGAGTTAGATGGCAAGTGTCACCAGGTTTATATTCTTTTATGAGTTAGGTCTTTATTTTATTTATTTATTTATTTTTTGTGGAGAGGTTTTCGCTATAAGGCGCATGCGCTCGTCAGCCAGACAGAGAGAGACAGAGAGACAGAAAGCGAGAAATCACCCGCCCCAGGGGGGATGGTCATGCCGCAATCCCTTCTCCTCCATTCTCCTCTCGGGATCTTGGGCACACACGCACACGCGCCTGGTGTGAGTTTTAAGCCACTGGGTCCGGGACGCGAACCGCGGTAAACTACGTGGGAGTCCAGTGACATAAGCCATTAACGCTAACTGTTGGTTCCCAGGTCTTCACTTTATTAATCAGTTAAATAGAGATGAATGTTTGCCATATAATACATGGAAATACTGGAGGTATTACTGAATAAATGTTTGGAAACTGACCATGAAGTCTATGTACAAATAAATGGTACATGTAAACATCAGTTTTTATTATGAGTAGTCGGAAAGCTGACCTGTATAGTGACAAATTATTTTTCACCAATGCCTCGGAAATATTTATTTTGATTGACAAGTGCAAATGGAGATAGGTACTAACATGACATATGCATTTTACAATCATTATTTAAGGGAGATGTGAGGGAATTAAATAATTTTTTTGGCTAATAAGCATATGAAACAAAATTTTAAGGACTAGACAGAGTGGTAAAGCTTTTTGGACTAATGACTAGATGTATGAAAAAGGTACAATGGATTTTTCCATTGTTATTTACTTCAGAATTTTTCCATATATGTTTTTTATCTACATCTTTAGAACATATTGAATTGCATTTACTGGAATTAATATGTAATTTTACTGATTCAGTAATGTTTTTAAATTGTGTTTTTAAAAAAGTACTTTCTTTATCTATAAAGAGTTATTTTTATTTAATACCTAGAAGTCAAACAATGATTTATTAGAATCTTTGTATAGTAATTTAGATGTTTGGTTTTGCACACAGGCATTGGCTATCTCAATGATTATTAACTAGTACTATATGCTGTAATGTGTAAAGATGCAAATTGTGCAAATAGGAAATGTCTTCAATAATTGATCATTGCATTGGCTTAAAAGGGTGTTTTTAAATTTTTTTTATAAAAATAAGTGGAAATGTAGAACTATGCTTTTTAAATTTTTTTGAGAGTTTTTTGCTATAGGGCATGTGTGCTCTCCAGAAAGACAGAGAGAGACAGAGAGACAGAAAGCGTGAAATCTCCTCCCAGAGGGGATGGCCATGTTGCAATCGCTTCTCCTCCATTCTCTCAGGATCTTGGGCACGCAAGCATATGCACCCAGCGTGAGTTTAAGCCACCGGGTCCAGGACTCAAACTGTGGTCGGCTACATGGGAGTTCAACAACATAGCCATTATACTAACTGCTGGTCCCGTAAACTATGCATTTTTAAATATGCCATGTATATTAATTTATATATATGAGATATTTTAGCTAGATTTTGTTGTTTTTGCATTCAGTTCATTTAACTGTATTGATCCCTTAAATATAAAGCAGAAAAAAAATTAAAATAGCTTGGAATGAGTTTGAGAACATGTCTATAGCTGTTTATCCACTTCCTCCACTTCTTCTTTTTAATAGATTAAAATTTGTTTTTTATTTATTATTATCATAATCTTGTTTATATTACATTGAATCATGTATAGCTTTACAGTGTATTACGTTTCTTTTTCCAGCCACTGTCTCCACTTCTAAAAGACTGAATATTAGCTTTACTTTAGCATGAGTAAAGTCAGGAAAACATTATTTGGATTAAATAAATTATAAATGTGATTGCATACATAAATAACACTTATTCCTGATTTCATAGATCTGTGAAATTAAAAATTTATTCACAAATGTGAGAATCAGAACAGTAGGAAAGAATGAAAATACAAGGATTATGACTTCATTTTCACTCTACATTTTGGTGGAAAGGCTTGCCAATTCACAAATGTGAAAAATGAACACTTTGCCCTGGTGCTCAGGACCACATTGTAATGGATTCCGACATACTTGTCTTCAGCAGTATTTCTTTATGCTTTAAATACTACTGGAAATATAGTGATTGCTGTGTGTTTTCAAATGATCATAGTATGTACTCACTTCAGTGAAGATAGCTCAAGGAAAAAAACTCTCCTTTTTAAATTTTTATTATTATTATTTTTATACATTTAATCACTATACATCATTTAGCTTGTAAAGAGAATTTACCCAGTATGAAATACACCTCAGACCAGTCCAATTGAGAATACCATACATGTTATCATCAACAGGTAATAAACCATTTCTCTGCCCCACCAAGGTCTTTCCTCTCTATCTTTTCCCCCTAATTTCCTTCCCTACACTCTTTCTCTGTCTCACCCTTCTTCCACATTGTCTCCAGTGTCCATTACTATTTTCAATGCTTTTATGTCCTCCTTTTTTTTTGAGATGTTTTTGCTATAGGGCCCATGCACTTGCCAGAAAGGCAGAGAGAGACAGAGAGGCAGAAAGTAAGAAATCACCCCCCCCCCCACCCCCGGGGGGGATGGCCAAGCTGCAATCCCTTCTCTTCCATTCTCCTCTTGGGATCTTGGGCACGCATGCACATGCACCCAGAGTGAGTTTAAGCCAGCGGGTCCAGGACTCGAAACATGGACGACAACATTGGAGTCCAGTGACGTAGCCATTGCGCCATTTGCTAGTCCCAATGTCCTCCAATCTTTTAGTCTGTACAGACAGTCGGTATATGTTAAGTGGAGACATACAATGTCTCTCTTTCATAGCCTGACTTGCTTCACTCAGTGATATATCTCTTTCCTTTTTTAACAGTGATATGACAATGTAATTAAAATACAATAAACTGCACATGTTTAGAGTACACTCTGATATGTTCTGGCATGTGTATACAATGAAAATATCACCACAATCAAGTTACAGATATATCCTTGCCTGTGAAAAGTTTTTCATTGTCCTTGTTAATCCTTCCTCATAGCCCTCCTCCTTCCTCTATTGATCTTTTTCACTTTAGATTAATTCGTACTTCTTAAAGTTTTATATAAATAAAATTGTATTATTTTTTGTTTGCGTTCTTTTTTTCACTCAACACATTATTTTGAGATACTTGCCTGTTGTGGAATATTTGGGTTATAGCATTTGTTCATTCATTTAGTCTGTTTACAGTTTTTGGCTATTACAAATAATGCTACTAGGCACACTTATATACAAGCATTGTGCATCAGCTTTTTTTTTTTTATCATGGGTAAATGCTTGGGAGAGAAATATCCAAATCATATGATAAATATACTTAACATTTTAAGTGCTGTTTTCCAAGGTAATTTGCCATTACACTTGTGTATATTCCCAATAACAGTGTATCGGAGTTCTAGTTTCTCCACATGTTTACCTGTATCAACTAGGAAAGATCAAATATTTAAATTTTGCATGTTCTAACAGTATCTCATAGTGGCTGTAAATTTCGTTTCCCTAATGACTAACAATATTCTAAAAAATGTTCTGTTATGCATCCCTTAATTCTATCACTGTCATTGAAGACACTCAGTGTGATCTGAATGATCTTAAATTTACTAATGTTTGTTTCATGGACTAGTAATTGGTATCTATTGGTAAATGTACTATAAAATTTTCATAATAATGTGTATTCCATTGGTGTTGATTGGAGTGTTGTATAAATGTCAATTAGGTCAAGTTGGTTGATAGAATTGTTCAAGTCTGTATCTTTACTGATTTTATGTCTACTTGTTCATCATGCCTCCTTGATAGGTCTCGGTTGTTTGGATTCACCCACATAGTACAAAACAAACATCTACAAATATAGAGTAAAATACTGGCTCAACTTTCTGCTGGGATATCTGAAAAATAATCTTTAAATATGAATGTGAAAAATGAAGATCAGAACACTTAGGCTGAAATCTCAAGGCTTTCATTTTGATAATATCAGTTTTAGGATTTGAAGTTCATTCGCTGCCTTAGTATAGTTCTTCAGTTTGGCTTCACTCGGTCTCTTCCTATCAGAAAGCTAGTATATGGGTAATTTGCAATAACCAATTTAACTTTGTAGATGGAATGGATTAAGCATGTAATTCTAGGATGTATTACCAGTACTAATGATGATTGTGTAGCCATAAATTCGTTGCTATATCTGCTAACATTTGTTGAGTCCTTACTCAGTGCTAGGTACTGTGCCGCACTTTTAAAATATTATTTAATTTAATTTTTATAATCACCTTCTGGTGTTATTACTATGATCTTTATTTTAAAGAGAAACATGTTGAGTTATGGTCAATCCAAGAATGTGTTTCCATGGAAATCAGGTTTCTTTTTTAATTGACAGAGGGTATGTGCACTCATCAGAGAGAGACGGAGTGAAGGAGAGAGAGAAAGCACCACTCAATGGTAGGTGGTCATGTCATAGTCCCTTCTTCTCCTCTTTTCCATCCTGTTGGGATTTTGGGCATGCATACACATTCATCTGAGTGTTTTTCAAGCTGTTAGGGCCAGGACTCAAACCACATGGTCAGCCATGTGGGGCTGACTCCCTTAACCTCAAGGCTATGGGGCTAGAGCAATATCAAGCATTCTTAATAATTACCATATTTGATCAACAAACTTAGCTGGTGCTTATCAGTTGATAAGCACCTGTTTTGTATAGGCACCATGTGTTGAGTGCTAGAGACATAAAAACAATGTGACACAAAGCATAGCGAGCATATAAATAAAACAGTGTAGTAGCATATGAGTATTAACCAACAATATTTTTATTTTAAATATATAAACCTAACAAGCCATTTAAATAATTGAAAGAGATTTGTTGACTTAATAACTGCTAAGTCTGAAATGTAGTGTTCTTTATAGGAATGGTTGAATCAGGTATTTTAACGATATCATGAGAAATCTCCTTTCATCAGTTCTTTGGTTTTCTTTGCCTGTAACTTAATTTCTAGATGGTTCTTAAATGTTACCAAATAGGTTTTGGGAACCAGCAGTTAGTGTAATGGCTATGTCACTGGACTCCCACGTAGTTGACCGCGGTTCGCGTCCCGGACCCGGTGGCTTAAAACTCACGTCGGGCGCGTGTGCGTGAGTGCCCAAGATCCCAAGAGGAGAATGGAGGAGAAGGGATTGCAACGTGACCATGCCCCCTGGGGGGTGATTTCTCGCTTTTTGTCTCTATGTCTCTCTCTGTCTGTCTGGTGAGCGCATGCGCCCTATAGCAAAAATCTCTCAAAAAAAAAAAAAAAGATGTTACGAAATAGGTTTAGACTAATAGGTTCCTCAATATTGTAATCCCATTGAAGTCAGCAAAAGAATTAACTGCCTCTATTCCAACAGAATCTATATTTGTTTTCCCAAAAGGCTATGGTTTGTTCTAATTAGGCAATAGATTACCACTAGTCAATCCCTATGTCCATGAGGAAAGAACAGTTGCTATTGTGGGTCATGAGCTCAGTCTCTGTGGGAGAAGAGATAGGTCATGTAACTATCAGGCCTTCTGGGATCACTGGAAGTAGAGGAGGAGTGATTTCCAAAAGAATATGATCACTAGAATGGATGTCAATCTCAGAACCTTAAAAAGCACAATAAATTGTGTACAAGATAGTGATAGGATTAGAGATGGGGATAAGACAGCTGCAAAAAGGCAGGAAAACAATTCTATAAAAAAGATTCAGAAAAGGAACACTGTGCTGATTACCTGGAGCATCAAGGAATCCAATATTATTGTAGAAGAACCAGGGTCTAGGGTTGTAGACAGGGTGGTAGGATAAAC
Source organism: Tupaia tana (assembly GCA_026018925.1). Taxonomy (NCBI): domain Eukaryota; kingdom Metazoa; phylum Chordata; class Mammalia; order Scandentia; family Tupaiidae; genus Tupaia; species Tupaia tana. The sequence goes on from JAKSZU010000006.1 coordinate 177,111,149, forward strand.
TGAGTAAAGCATTTGGAAGACTTTTTCTATGATACTATGAAGTTTGTATTTTATCCCATTAGTCATGAGGAGCCAAGAAAGAACTTAAAATACAGGAGTAACATAATTAAAATGGCATCTGGAAAGGATATCCCTATAGGTGTGGTAGACAGGGCATTAAGGTGACATGTCTGGACAATTCAGAAAAGATTGTAGAAATTAGAGTTGTGAAATGTGGAACTTTTTTTTTTTTTTTTTTTTTGGTGATGTTGTGTGCAGTTAGTAAAACTCTTTGCTACTGTGCTTCTGTGCTCTCCTCCCTGAAGATCTCAGTTAGTAATCAACATTAACCTCTGCCAGCAGCCAACCTCTCTCTGCATCAGTGCTTCATTAGTCTATCATCTTATCATTATTCCCTTAATAACTCGTAATTATTCCCATTTCTGTGTTTGTTATTTTTCCTGAATAGCAATGTCATTATATTTAAATAACTTTTTATAGAGAAATGTACTATGGGGGGGGGGGTACAGAAGATTATAGAGAAATAAAGGTTAGGAAACAATAGATCAGATACTACTTTTTATGAATTTGAAAGCATTTAACAGACATAAGGATGGAAGGGTTTTGTTAAAAAATGATATATATGGAAATAGCCTTGATTTGATCAGCACACACTGCATGAATGCTTTGAAAAATGACATTGAATGCCATAAAATTATAGCAATTAAATGTAAATAAGATATTATAAAATAAAATTAATAAAATAATTGTCTTTGAAAAAATACTGAGTGATGTTCAACATAGATATTCTCAAGGCCAGTATTAAAAGGAAAAATAAAATCTCCTAAAACTACCTTATTTAAAAAAAAAAGTTAGATATGATTAAGTAACAAGTTTCCCATTTTAATAATAGATTGGAAACGAGAATGCTTTTATCCTAAAAGTACAATGGAAATAGGAAAAATAATGTCCATAGACAGGAAGGCCTGGAAAAGATGGATTGAGACCGTCTCTGTGCTCTAAAAGCACAAAGGGAAATAAGAATCAATGACCCAATGACCTGAATGATGAAAGTGAGCAAATGCTCATTAAATTTACATTTGATGTCAGGGTGAAGAGAGCTGCTACAAGCTTGGAAGAGAGAAACAGATTTCAAAATGACTTCAGCAATTTTAAAAAGGATCCTGCACAAACAAGAACACTTTTTAGCAGTTCTTATATCAAGATTGATATATTTTGGGGACTAAACAAAATTTCATAGAGTAAAAGGAAAAGAAAAAAAAATCCTTTTTTTTTTTTTTTTTTTTTTTTTTTGCCTAACAGAGGTAAATCTGTACAATTGCTATTCATTTCCTTGGAAATGAATTTTAAGAAGCCAGTCATCCCTTTGCACCTGTCATCCCTTGAGACCCTAGACTCCCCATTCACAGCATGATGTCATCCAGGCCATGGTTAATGCATGGAGAGAGCATGGGCTGACTCTATATACAAGACACCTTACTTCTTTTGTTGTTGTAGTTTATTTATTTATTTTTTGCTTTGTAATAGGTACATTAAGATACCTTATTTCTACAGGAAAAAAAAAAAAAAAAAAAGACTTATGTCCTCTTCAGGAACATAACCTGGTAAAGCACATGAAACAAAAATATAATAGTAATTATATGAAGAGTAACAGTAAAGCATTTTTATCATTTAATGTGCATTTACTTTGTACAAGGCATTTAGTGAAACACTTTACACACATTTCAGTACTAACAGTAATCTTGGAATGTAGGTATTTTTTAACACATTTAACTGATGAGGAAACTGCCGCTTTGGGGACAAATCAGGATTTGATGTCAGAGTTACGTGAAACCAAATCCAGTGCTCTTATCTACAAAATCTATCATAAATTAATATTGAGTAGTCAGAAGTCATAATCCATTTTTGCATGGAAGAGCATATTATAGAAAAATAGGTCATGACTTTTCGGATGACCCAATATATTTCAAAGCAGGTAACAATACGAACATCTTAGAGGGTAACAGCTCTCCAGGCCACCCTGATTATTCCATCCTGTTGGTTAGGAATGCTTATCTCTGTGGTCACAGTATTTCCAGAATCTGACTATTATTGTTGCAATTATTTACTAAAAGGTCTTTTTGCCTCTGATCCTGTCCCCCCATGGTCTATCTTTAACACTACACACAGGGTGATCTTTTAAAAACCCAACTCAGATTGTGTTACTCCTTTGATGGAAATCCTCAATGACTCCCTTCTCAAATAGGAATAAAAGGTGGTGGCGTGGTGCCTGGGTGCTGGACTCCCACATGGCCCACCATGGTTTGAGTTCTGGACTTGGTGGCTTACTTTCTCACTTTCCTTCTCTCTCTCTCTCTCTCTTTCTGATGAGTGCTGTATAGCAAATTAAAAAATAATCATGATAATTGGAAGCAGCAGATGGTGTAATAGTTACACTACTGGACTCCTACATAGTCAACTGTGGTTTGAGTCCAAGACCTGGTAGCTTAAATCTCACGCTGGGTTCATGTGTGTACCCAAAATCCTGAGAGGAGAACGGAGGGGAAGGGATTGCAGCCTGGCCATTCCCTCAGGAGTGATTTCACACTTTCTGTCTGTGTCTCCTGCGAGTGCACGTGCCCTGTAGCAAAATCTCTCAATAATAATAATAGTAGTAATAACAATAATAAATAAAATGAAATACTTCTTAAAAAGGACAAGGCAAAGTCTTTCTAATATAACTTCCTCCCTGATCTCCACTCTCCCTCCTCATCCAGAGCCTCCAGTGACCCCTACTGTCTTTACCTCTCCTCAGTCACGGTGTTACTGCTCCACCAGCTTTTGCTTTCTCTGAATTCCACCAAGCTCCCTCCCACTCTAGGCCCTTTGCACGGGTTGTCCCTGTTACTCCAGACAAAGCCATGATTGTTCTAGCTTGTTCTTCTCCGAGCCTTTACTACAATGTTACTTCCTAGTTAAAATAGCCACTGGCACCCTCACTCTCCCTCACTCACTTCCCTGATCCCCGTACTGTTTTGTCCCATGGCACTGACAGCCTTCCAATGTATATGCCGTTTATCTAATATTATGTTTATTGAGGTGTCTGGCTTCCCACTCTCCCTCATAGAATGTGAACTTCATAAAGGGAGAGATTCGTATCTAGGTTTCTTCCTGGTATATCACTAGTACCTATTACACTGTCTCTGTATAGGAGGCATTCAAGAAGTATTTGTTGAATTGAATTAAAGTAAATGTCAGAAAAACAATATAAGTAAAACATGATAGTGCTTCAGAGGGAAAGATCCCATCTGTTTATAGGAATTAGAAAAAAAGAGTCTGCATGTGAAATAGGATTAAGGAGTTTTAGAGTGATTCCATATGAATTCCAGAGGGGGAAGGAAGATTATGTTGCCCAATCATTCTGTTTTCTAATGGATTCGTCACATGTGGCCTGACCCCTCATCCCAGGACCTCATGGGACCCCCTTCTGTCAGCTCAGTTCTTCTCCTGCTGTCTCTTCACTCTCCTGCCTCAGGCGCAATCCGCCTTCTGTTCTGCAAGTGTTCCCAGTTTTTATTCTTCTACATCGACCCTTCTTCTTAGCCTTTGCTTTCCCTGCTCACAGTCAATGACATACCTACTCTCAGATGAATGTTTTAATAACTTTTTTGTCCTCCTTGATATATCTGTATATGCATTACCAAATCTGGTGTATTATGTATTCATTAGCTCTTGCAATTGTAGTTGTAAAACAGTTGGACCCAGACTCTTAGGTCTACAATAGCGATAGTAAGTCATAATAGTATCAATTGTCGTCTGAGTCCTTTCTGTCATGGGGCATCCACTTATTACCTTACTTAATCTCCCACACCTAAAAGATAAATTATTACCTTCAATTCACTTAAGAGTAAACAGAAGCTCAGAGTTTATTGACCTGCTTAGAGTCCTAGGTGTCAGAGCTGAAGTTTCTAACTCCTGGCTCCTTCCACTCGAGCAGTAAACTTGCCTTGCATGCTGTTGTTTCAGTAGGGAATAGGACTTGACTTACAGTTTTTTGACATATTGTAAAGCAGAGGTTTTCCATGAATAATAATAATAAAAAAATACATCATTTTCAAATAAGTAACGGACTGGTGTGCAGATCAAAGATGAGGGTTATAAAAATCTGGGAACTTATAATCACTGGCTATGATCACCTCATAAAGAAAATTTAAATAAGCTTGAGAGACAGAAAAATTAGTCAAAGGAGAGAAAGACGGAGAGAAGTTGGGAGGAGGCGGGAGGGAGAGATTGATTTTAAAACATGTGGAGATAAAGCCTGTCAGAAAAGGCTAAAGAACATACATACGTCCACCCTGGAGAATACCAGGCTAAGAGGTGGCCTGGTAATTGGCTCTAATACATGAGTGGTCATTATAGCAAGCCTGCTCACCCCCTCCCTGTCACATCAAGGTCAGAGTAAGATAAATGTTCTTAAATTACAGGAAGAAATTTCAGTTGACATAAGAAAGAACTTCTTGACATAAAAGACAATTAAACATTTCAATAGAAAATTACCCCTGATTGCAAAATCTTCATTCTTTGATATTCTTTAGAACTAAAATAGAAAATCTGCTTTCAAATTAGCAAACTAAATGGGAAGACTACTGAAAACAGTCCTTCAGTGGATCTTTTTATTTTACTTCATTTTATTTTATTTTAGTTCATTTTATACACTTGAACAGTATATTTCACTTAACTTGTAAAGTGGATTTACCCAACATGAATACACTTCACACCAGTTCAGTTCAGGATACTACACATGCTATCATCAGCAGATAATAATCCATTTCTGTGTCCCATGAATGTCTTGCCTCTCTATTTTTCTCCTTAATTTCTTTCCTCATACTCTCCCCCTTCTCTCACCCTCCTCCCACACTGTCTTCAGAGGATCTTTAAAGGCAGGTCTGTAATATTAAATTTACATTAATAGCTTAGTAGAAATTAATTTTGCATTCATATATTTATGTTTTTATCATTTAATTTCTCTCTTTGTGATGAAGGTAGAACTATAAATGGTAAAAAACAAAACAAAACAAAACAAAACAAAACCAAAACCAAAACCAAAACAAAAAACCAAAAAAAACAAAAAAAAAACCTCCTTCCTTCTTAGGTAAAAGTGGAAACAATTAAAGATAATTCCCATCTGTCACAGAATGATCTGCTGATACCTATGAAAAATAATCAAAACTATTTCCAGGATAAAATATGTTTTAATGACTTTTTTCCTTTGTTACAAGTGACTTTTGTCTTTGCCTTTGGACTGGAATGATCATTATACAGGATGAGAGGTGACATCCTGGAAAGGAAATGCCTTGTTGCCTTTACAGAGAAAATGTGCATGGTGGGAGGAGATGGTTTTTACTGACATTTCTGTGATAAATGCCTTTACCACTTACTGGTAAATTATTAATTTATGCATTTTACTGATGGAGGCAAGTTTTATTTTGCACATGTATTTGATGGATTCATTATTGTTTGAATAGTTTCTTCTTTTTTTTTTCCTTGCACAAACCTTAATATTTAATACAGTCATGTGTCACTTAATGACAGAGATACATTCTGAGGAATGCATCATTAGGTGATTCCATTGTGCAACCATCATAGAGGGTACTTAACACACATCTAGGTGGGATAGCTTACTGCACACATCTAGGCTAGGTGGTTACAACCTATTGGTCCTAGGCAGTAAACCTGTGCATTGTTACTGTATTGACTGTGGTAAGAAATTGTAGCAGAGTGGTACTGTGTAGCTAAACATAGGAAAGGTACATTGAAATCCAGTTTAAGAAATGAAACGCAGTATACCTGTGCAGGATACTTACCATGGATGGAGCTTACAAGACTGGAATTTGCTCCTGTGAGTGAGCGAGTGGTGAGTGAGTATCAGGACCTAGGACATTACTGTTCTCTACTGTAGGCTTTATGAATCCTATAGGGTCAGGCTACATTAACCTTCTCAAAATATGTTTTCTCTAAAATAAATTAACCTTCATGTATTGTAACTTTGACTTTATAAACTTTTAATCTTTTAAAACTTTTTGACTCTTTTTGTGATAAATCTTAGCTTAAACACAAACACATTATACACCTGTACAAAAAATATTTCCTTTCTTTGAATCTTTGTTCTATAAGCTTTCTTCTATTTTTAAAATGTCTACTTTTTTACCTTTTTGAAGTTTTTTTTTTTTTTTTTAAAGACTAAAGCACAAGCACACTCATTAGCCTAGGCTCACTGTGTCAGAATCCATGTCACTGTCTTCCACCTTAAAATTTTGTCCCACTGGAAGGCTCATGATAAACAGAAAATATGAAATTAAATCAAGCACAAGAGAAAATGATGCAGTAAAGAGATTCAGTACATGTGAGATGTATGAGACAACTGCAGTGTAGCATAGCATATTTTACAGTGATTTCTTTTTAACAGTAGAAGAAGTATGTGCTAAAATAATGATAGAGAGTTAGAACGTATAGCAAGTACATAAACCAGTAATATAGTCATGTATTTTTTATTTTGGAGTAGTACATACCGTACATAATTGATGTGTTACACTTTTATGGAACTGGCGGCACAATAGGTTTGTTTACCCCAGTGTCACCACAAACCTGGGCTATAGCATTAAGATAGCTATGAGGTCACTAGGCAACAGAAATGCTTTAGCTCTATTATAATCTTATGGACCCACCCTAGTGTATGCAGTTCATCGACCTAAATGTCATTTTGTGGCTCATGACTGTACTTAAAACAGCTTGTGTTCTTTCTAGTCACTTGTGCTTCTTGCCATTAGGTGTTTCTTTATGATTTGCATTTACTTGATACAACTGAAAGAAAAAAAGTATATATTTAGTGAAACAGGTTATTCAATAGTGTAAGCAATGGATAGAATTCTCATTTTTTTTTCTGTCCCTATTGTTTCACATTACTTTGTTGTTATAATGGTTCAGATAGCTACTTTGGAATTCCTGTGTTGGATAGACTTTCTGTCTTTTTTACTTGGCTAAAATGAATAAGAAGGTGCAATGCTGGTTTTGACTTTATTCTCCTCCTCTTGTGCTGCATTGGTGAAAGCCAGAGAGGTGATCACACAATATAAGAAGCTTAAGGGGTTGAGCTGTGTGACTCAGCTTGCAGCCCGTGGCTGTAGTGAGATTCTGCTTCTACAGGTTTCTGAAATACTTTCATAGCTACAGTTTTTCTTATTGTTTTGCTTATGTGAAAAGCCCTTTGTTTTTTCTTTCCTGAGATTTTTGCCATAGGGTGTGCAAGCTCTCCAAAGAGACAGAGAAACAGAAGCAAGAAATCACCCCCAAAGGGGATGGCCATGCATAGTCCTTTTTCCTTCATTCTCTTCTCAGGATTTTGGGCACACACACACGGACCTGGTGTGAGTTTCAAACCACCAGTCTGGAACTCGAACTGTGGTTGACTATGTGGAATTCCAATGCCTTAACCACTACTCCTCCATCTGCTGGTACCCAAAAGCTTGATTCTAATGACTTTTGTATTTGTTTCTTCATGCTAAACTTTATCAATTGTCACAATTGAGAATTAAGTTGCCATTTTAATTAGTATAAATGGTAATGCACAATGAATATTCCATACCTGTAATGTGCTCACCCTGCAACTATGTGTAATTCTAATTCGATTAGGCTAGGAAATAGCTATAATACATCTTAGAAAGAAATGGGCCTTTGTTTAACAGTACAAGGTCATCCATCCAGGAGGCCTACAAATCTCAAATAGTTTTATATAGATATTCAGAGAAGAAATAACAACGGAAGGTAAAATTAAAAAGAAGTGGGTTTCAGTCCATGTGTATTTCCCTATCATGTAGTGGATTGTTTGAAAGGTCATGATGCATTTTTGCATAGAAAAACAGAAAAAATATATCATGACTTTTTAGACAACTGAATAGTTAGAAAAAGGAAGTTGTAATGGTTTACCAGAATGTTTGAGTTCTATAGCAGTTAGAAAAGGACAAGTAAAGTTAGGAATAAATTAAGATTCAAAGGATAAACAAGCAAGGCAACCAGAATTAAGGGTTGACATTTTGATAAATGAGAAGTTTAAAGATGGAAAAGGAGAGGGACCAGCAGTTAGCGTAATGGCTATGTCACTGGACTCCCACGTAGTCGACCACGGTTCGCGTCCCGGACCCGGTGGCTTAAAACTCACGCAGGGCGCGTGTGCGTGCGTGCCCAAGATCCCGAGAGGAGAATGGAGGAGAAGGGATTGCAGCGTGACCATCCCCCCGGGGGGTGATTTCTCGCTTTCTGTCTCTATGTCTCTCTCTGTCTGTCTGGCAAGTGCATGCGCCCTATAGCGAAAATCTCTCCAAAAAAAAAAAAAAAAAAAAGAAGGAAAAGGAGAACAGGGATACAACTTTTATTTTTTTTACCAAAACAAACAAAAAACCCCTGCAAAAAAACAAAAAAAAATTTGGAGAAAATTTAGAATAAAGATATTCACAATATAAGTAGTTTGTACACTTCCAACAATGGAATGTATTGGAAGAAGTTGAACTGAATTGAATTTATCTGTAGAAAAATTGTCAATGGTTTGTGTTTTAAGATTTAATAGGTGATTTTTAATCAACATAACCACACACCTATTTTACTCACTCACACATAGTACAATGATATAACAGTAATATAACATCTGCGAGAGCCCCATACGGCTACTGCTGTTACGTATAAAGTGCAAAAGGGTTAGATAGGCCCTAATCGATTTACCATTACAAATCCTTTTTACTACTGCTTGTAAATGTGAACCCAGATTTGCTTATTCTTATTATAGAAGTATATTTATGAAGTATTAGATATTCATCTTGTTATTAAAGATAGGTGTTTTAATTAGTTTCTGCTTTAAACAGGTCACACTGTGTTACTCCATGGGGTAGAAACAATCCTAGTGAAACAAACAAGAAAATCCTTCTGTTTGGAGTCCATTTTTTGGAGGTAAATGTGCTATTTCCATTGAAATGGTGAAAATACTTTTTTGGATACACTCGTGTAGGTATTTTTCAGGTTCTTTCGGGAGAGGCTCAGGGCCATGTGATGACCTACTGAGAAAACTATCTAGAGACATTCCTTATCATTCATGCTTTTGCATATTTCTGGGTAGCACTGAGATCATGTTATGGTCTTTATGCTTTTAAAAATGGAAAAATTGAATGTCTTTCAGCTTTTATTTTTTTTTTTTGAGTTGTCTTTATGTCAGTGATAGAAGGCTTGTCTGTGATTCCATACACCTAGTCTTACCTTTAAACAACAGAGACCTTTTTTATAAAGGAGCGAAGCTGACTTTTGTCTTAAGGGCATCTTCTCAAACAGGAGAATTTGAGCACAGTTTTCAAGGTTTCCCACATAGGAAAAAAGACAAAGCCAAAGGTAAGAAGTGTAATGGGAGGCCTCCCATAAAGCCAGGACCTTAGAGGGCTGCACCTTAGCACAGTGATGAGCTAGAAATAAACCTACTCTCATCCTCAGGGGACTACAGAGAAATCTGCTGTTACAAACTTTGGCAGCTAGTTAAAGAGGAAAAGAAAATCTCTCCTGAAAATTTGCAACTTCAAGCAAGCCTCCGTTGGCACTGGATCTCACAGAAAAACGTCCTTGGCATACTGTGAACCTCAAACCAGGATTTAATTTGAAATGGTTGGTCCTGACTAGAGGTGTCACCTAGAAACTGAAATGAATCCTCTCTAGAAGCTCTCACTTTCATATCTTATCTCAAAATATTCTCACAGATGGATTGGATCTCAAGGAAAAAGAGCAACTTATCATCAAAAATCACTAATCACATGAAGTGTAGTCTCCATAAACACGAGACAGCAGAAGCAATTGGGAGCAGTCAGTTGTGCATGTGAGTGAGATATTGGGTCTGTTAGATATAGAGTGTGAAATAGTTTGTTAATAAACTAGATGGACTAGTAAGAGGCTTTGGGCTAGTTCCCTGCATGGTCAAATGTGTAGTTTGAGTCCCAGCCCTGGCAGCTAGAAAACATGCCAGTCACATGTATGTGCATGCACCAAATCCTAACATGACAGAGAAATGGAGGACCAGGGATTGTGGTGTGACCATGTCCTGTTGAGGGGTGCCTTGTCCTTTTCCCTCTCTGTCTCCGTCTTACTCTGGCAAATGTATGGACCCTCTGGGGAAAAAATGACTCTATGAAATTAGTAACATGTAAGCAGATCAAAAATAATGATTCCTAGAAATGAAAACATAACTGTATTTACAGATATAGCAAGCCAGGCAAGGCGAGGCATGCCTATGTTCTCAGCTATATGAGACAGGAGGATCCTGAGTTTGAGGTCAGCCCAGGAAACATAGAAAGACTCCGTTTCTAAGTATATATCTATATACACACACAATACATAAATATATATGCACACACACGCACACAAACACGTATACATACATACGCATGTATGCATATATGAAATATAATAGGTGGGTTTATCACAGATTAAGTATATGCTAAAGGAAGGGTTGTAAACTAGAATACAAAACTGAAAATGCTATTCAGAGTGGATTTGGGATACCCCGAGGTGGGCATGGCTAGAGCAGAGCTGTGCTGCTTTCTGTGATCATGAGAAGCATGGCTGGGCTTGTACAGAGTGGAGCGTATCCAGACGTAAACCAGCTTGTGCAGGTGAGGCCTGTGCTGTCTCTCCACTACTATTTTACATTCAATGCAGCTAACTCAGGGCCGTGAAAATATCTGACGGACAGTGGAGAACTTTGGGTAACGTATGTCCCTGGTAAGTACTATAAGCCACGCCGAGCAACGATCACACAGTTGAATGTCTCTATTTTGCTGACATATTCCCAGAATCGCTTTCAAGCCCCACGATTTTAAAATGGAACGTGCAAGTACGTATTGCCACATCGTTTTCCTTCTGGAAGGGCATCCGCCACAGCAGGAATCTTGTGACTAAATTAGAGCAGTTGAAGCTATTTCAGCAGTCACATTTGTTAAAAGTAAAAGCAAGAGTTTTAAGTGCTATTTAATGTGAAAAGGTTTTCCAGTTCGAAATGGGTATGGTGGCAGTGTTGAGAAAAAGTGAACATATGTGGAGTTCTTTGTGTGACGTCACCTCGGTTAACATTTATATGACATCCTTTACGAGACACTCTTTTATAAGTTCTTTACATAAACGAGAAGACTTAAAGTTGTGGAGAAGTGGAATTAAAATAGGAGTTTACTTGGGTATAAAACAATTTGAAATCCATGCATCATTTTTTTCATCGTACGTATTTTCATGAACCTTTTGAAAACCTCTTGTCTTATCACTTAATCCTTACGATAGCAATCTAACATATATAGGTCCTATATTTATCTTCATTTTGCAGATGAAGAAACTGAGGCAGTAAGTTACTCAAGCTCACAGTCAATTAATGGTGAAGTCAAGACTAAAATGCTGAGTTGCGGTTGTGTTCTTAGTTCTTATTTCTACTTGCGCTTGATTTCTTTTTATGTTTAGAGAGCACATTGCATATCAAATATGGAGAGACTCATTTCTTATACAGGTCATATATTTTGTAATTATTCGTATATATCTGCTTAATTAGTCCTTATAGAAACAAAGTTTTAGAAATATCCTCGTTATTACTTACTGATAGCTTACAGAGACTGAGCAAAAACTAAATATTGGTAGTTTGAATGAATTGGTAGTTTGGAATGTCCTCCAAACGCTCAGGGGCTTTAAGGTAGTGGTGCAGATTAAATTCGTACTTGCTTCAGGTTCCTAATAGCAGTGAGTCTTGAGAAAATTTTAGTTTTTATTTTAAGCATTTAGCATGAAAAAGAGAAGTAAATCTGGCTCCATACTATTAAGCAAAGTTATGCTTTATGAAATGCTCATATTACTTCTTAAAACGTTCTTCAGATTGAACTATTCACATCCTTCCTGAAAAATAATGCAGAGTATCAAACAATAAAAAAAATATAATGTGGAGTAAAACCTCTTTTGCTTGTCCTAAATTACATTCCTCACACATCAAGTGATGCTCCCTATTTCTAGTATCCTGTGAGTTCTTAAACAAAACTGAGGGAGAAGTTAGGAATGTTCAGAGCATTCCCCTCACCTCCGAGATAAAGGTCATGAAAGCAATGAGTACACCGGCCACTCAGCATCCCTAGATACTTTTGTTAGACAGCCCACAGGCTGACCGACCATTCATCTGTTCCTGTATGGCATTTTTGCTCCTAAATTCACTCTTGTTTACTCTAAGAGCTCAATCGTTCACTGTTTTCCACTTCTGCTTGAGAAAACATTTTTATAGCTTGGAGATCAAATGTTTTTTATCACCTAATTTTAATGTCTTTCTTCAGTGACCCTGTGGCAGGCTGAAGCCATGATGTCGCTGGTGGAGTATATGATAAATTTGCTATGAGTGAAGCAGAACACTGTTTCTTTCCTCCCCAAAATAGGACATAGAAGTAGCTTATTTTTTTCTGTTTTCTGTTTGCTCTATGTTAAATTTCAGAAGTTACTTTGTAATTGTTCTAAAATGAGACAGTGGTACAACACCAGGTATTAGGGTGCTTTGTTTCTTCTGGGATTTTGGGAGGTAGCAACAAGCCATATTTCTCAAGTAGGTCAATGGTGAAAAGATGGGAAGGAACTGGGAGGTAGAAATTTGCTTCCCCATACAGGAAGCTAAAGTTTGGCTACATAATAACAGGATCTGTGATGTGGATGTTTGCTTAGTGTTAAGTGATTCCTTAAGAGTTTTCTAGCGAAGGAGTATTGCTCAATTTTACTATACATCTTGGGAAATTTTATCCTATAAAGATGATACCTCCCAAAATGTGAGTTGTGGGGTTAGAGGTAAAATGGGACACTCTGTGAAGTAATAAATACCACATGAAAAGGTTCCAGGTTCAATTCTGGAGACCTGGGTATGCTAGGAGCATATTTGTCTATGCTGTGGGGCAAAAGGCTGAGGGTGGATGGTGGCATCAAGACCCTGTTAGAGGTGCTGTCTTTCGCTCTCTGTGTTCCTCTCATTAATGGAGAAATAAATGAATAAGTGAAAAAAAAAAAAAAAAAAGAACTCCCGACATAGGATCGTCTGCATTACAAAATAATGAAGTGTGATGTGTGGCATGCCATCTCTTTTACATATCTATTTTTAATCATATTCTCCCTCTTAACTCAGATACTGAAATTTTGAATTTATTTGATTTAGCTTAATAGCATTATACAAAACTGTACCTTAAATAAAACTGTACTTTAAATGAAAAGTTTAAACAAGGAATATCTTCTATGGACTTGTTGAATACACTCTGGCAAGATTGTATTTGCTTATCTTGATATAAAAACTTAGGCCGATTCTTTCTGCTCATGATCTATTACTGTGAGAAGACAGCTTGGTGATAAATGGCCTGCTACTGCAGTTCCCTGGATGATATGTTTTTGAGTTTTAAAACTCCTTGGAGATAGAATATTTCTGTACTTTGCCACAGGGGAAACAAATATCAAAAACTGGAGGCAAAAGCTGTCCTCCTGTTTTACAAGTGGGGATGCCAATGAACATTTACCACATTGACTGACTTCTAGATGTTATCAAGTCGTCAGTACTAACCTGCTCCCTGTTGTATTCCACTATGTACAAGCACCCAAGCTGAAGTTTTGACTTCCGCCTTTCTGGTGGAACAGCAGGGAAAAAAAAATAATTCATTTCTCATTGAAATATGTGAAAAGGCTAATTTATTTTCTTGAGAACAGCTGACGGTGGCTTGATGAAACTTTAATCTGGGCATTTCATCCTCTCCATAAACTCACCCTGAAGTCAGAACAGAAAGGGAAATAGAGAAAACCTCACTCAAGCAATTATTCCCTTACCCTGCAAATATTGGTACAGTAAAATAAGTTCCTCAGCTTCCAGAAAAATCAGTCACATCATGTACGAATGAATCCAACAATGAAGATTAGAAAGTGTCATTCAATGATCAAGTCCAAGCGCTAGACACGATGCTTTTCGTCTTTGTTCTCTACAATCTGAGTGATAAAATGTGTGCATATCTCAATTGTGGATTAATTGCAATGACCAAAGCATTAGTTATGCTGGTATTTACTTGTAATACATATCTCATCTATTAGGAATCTGGTAGGATGGTAAATTCAGTTTTATAGCATGGTGGTGTTTGAGAAGTGTGGCTTTATTCAGTATTGTTCTTGAGCTCAGTGATGGCCCATCTGTGTAAATAATCTCTTCAGCCTCTTGTGTGAGCCCATCCTTGAAGATTTCCTCATATGGCTGCTTAATGAAAAAATATACTATGCTTTTGTCCTTGTCGGTGGTGTCAGAACATAGGCAAGGTTCAGCACGACTGCTAAATAAAGCTTCTGCCACATGAGGAGGCTCCGAAACATTTTGTCTGAATCAGTAAGCAGCTCGTGTACCCTGGTTTACATGGAAAAAAGGCAGTCCTGAGCACACACAAAGGACACCGTTATTTATGGTTATGTCTAGTGAATCTTGTTCAGGTGGAAAGTATGCCAAAAGTTCCAGAGAACTGACCTCCAAGCTTCAAGTCTGCTTGACTTGAAATCCCTTCATTTTCCAGCGGGGTCTTCTTTTAACCGACACTTGTCCCCAGTGATGCATTTATGTATCCTAGGCAGAACTAAGATATATTTTGAATCTGAAGTTTCTGAATTAGACTAACTAGCTACGGAAGGTTATACAAATTACCCTGGGAATACATTGTACTGTGGTTTACTTTATTTTTATGTCACTTAGGGAAAAACAGTCTCTTGACTGTATGCATGTCCATATACAGCTGCTTGATTGTGGGAAGTCTTTATAGAGAATATCCTACTTTCTGGCACATTCATACTTAAATTATTTTATTTTATTTTATTTATTTATTTTTTTTGAGAGGTTTTTCGCTATAGGGCGCGTGCGCTCGCCAGACAGAGAGAGAGAGACATAGAGACAGAAAGCGAGAAATCACCCTCCAGGGGGGATGGTCACGCCGCAATCCCTTCTCCTCCATTCTCCTCTGGGGATCTTGGGCACGCACGCACACGCGCCCGGCGTGAGTTTTAAGCCACCGGGTCCGGGACGTGAACCGCGGTCGGCTACATGGGAGTCCAGCGACATAGCCATTACGCTAACTGCTGGTTCCCATACTTAAATTATTAATACAAGTTTAGCTGTGATGATGTGAGCGGTGGAGTGCTAGTCTGTAAAGCTGGGGCCACATGGAAATACATGATTCGGATCCCAGCTTGACCTAAGATATGCCAAGTGTGCATGTACACCTGTGATCTTGACTGGCCAGAAGGCTGATGAGGATGGTTCCTGGCAAGAGAACCTGTGGAGGGTGCCTGTTTTTCTTTCTACTCAACAAATAAGAGAAATACATTTTAAAAATTCTTTTTTTTTTTTTTTTTGAGAGGTTTTTGCTATAGGGCGCGTGTGCTCGCCAGACAGACAGAGAGAGACATAGAGACAGAAAGCGAGAAATAACCCCCCGGGGGGATGGTCACGCCACAATCCCTTCTCCTCCATTCTCCTCTTGGGATCTTGGGCACGCACGCACACGCGCCCAGCGTGAGTTTAAGCCACCGGGTCCGGGACGCGAACCACGGTCGACTACATGGGAGTCCAGCGACATAGCCATTACGCTAACTGCTGGTTCCCTAAAAATTCTTAATACCTAAAGGAAATACAGTTTATTCACACTGTCTTTTGAAGACAGTCTACATGTTCCATTGATAAAGGCAAATGGTTCATGGTTTTGAACTATTTCAAAGGTGTTCATAGTTAAGGACTACTTTCTGCTTTATAAAGTGCCTCTGTTTCAATTGACCCCCCACCCCGTGATTGCTATTTAACTTCCAATGGTGCTGAAAATCACCTGATCACCACTACTTTATAGAATACTTTCCTGTGTTTAAAAATCATTAGGTATGGAGCCAGTTGGTGGTGTAGTGGTTAAGGTGCTGGACTTCCACATGGTCGACTGTGGTTCGAGTCCCAGACCTGGCAGCTTGATATTCATTCTGTGTGTGTGTACATATGTGCCCAAGATCCTGCGAGGAGAATGAATGAAAAGGGACTGTGAAGTGGCCATCCCCTCTGGTGGATGATTTCTTACTTTCCCTCTCACTGTCTCTGTTTTTCTCTGGCAAATGCAGGTAATTATTAGGTGTTTTACCAGCCCTCTCTTTTCCAGATATAAACCTTTTTTTAAGTTAGGCTGAAAGTTCAGAGATTTTACATATATGCTCTGATTTTTTTTCCCTCTTTTTATTCCTGATAGAGCATATGCATGTGCATTTGAGAACAAGAGAATGAGGGAGTGAGAGAGAAAAAGAGAAAGAGAGACAAATGGGCACCCTCTACAGGGTCTAGTGGCACCATGACCTTTTTTCTCCAGACTGGGTACTCATGCGAGTGTCCTGCATGTTTCAGGCCAACAGGACCAGGGATTTGAACCTCAGTCACCATGAAGGATCTGGCTGCTTTGAGCAGTGCCAGCTCAACAGAAATTTGTATATCCAGGTTTTAAAACATTTGTCCCGATTTTTGACTTTCACTGATGTCGGTCTGAACATTTTACCTGTATTTTGCCTTTTTTCCTGCACATAATTATATCAAATTATGTTTAATATTTTTCCTGCATGATTATTTTACTTCCCAGTACCATGTTTATTCTGAACACTATTTCCAGATTCTTAGGATACTTGGTCAAACACACATATTCGGCTGTTGTTTTTGTTGTGACTGGATTGACTTCTTTGTACCCTTTTTCAGATAATTTATTGCTAAAATCTTCTATTTTAGCAACTCACACAAAAGCAATTGCTTACTTTTTGTCAGCTATTGGTAGATTTAGAAATATTATCTCAAGATCCCAGGTTCTTTTAGCTTGACTGTGAAGCTTGTAATGGATATTTTTATGTTGCTGGGGTGACTATACTTTCTAAATGTTCTGTTGATGACATCTAATAATTCAACATTACTGTAATTTAAAATGCAAAGACATTCTCTCAAATACTATAAAATTAGTTCTTCATGACCTACAAACACTTTTTTTTTTTTTTTTTTTTTGACAACATGAGGATTACAGGTCAGCGTCTGTCCTCTATCATAGTTCCTTCTTCTCCAGGTGTCACTTTTGGGAAGGCCACACTCCGTGGTGTTCCCGTTAAGCACTGAGTGAACAAAGTGTCTGCATTTGAATAGACAGGTCTGGAGGAATGTGTATTCATTATTTTCATGTTACTCCTAAAGGACCTTTTTATAACTGAGGATTATAATTTAATAGTTAAATGGATAAGATTATTTAAGAAAAATATGAAGCTGTGTTAAGATTGTTAGGGCAAATCAGTGACAGGGAATTGTGAATTTGGGAATCAGAAAAGAGAAGAGTCAATGTAAATGAGTGTTAAAATTCATATTCAGTTTTATACAATTTTTTTTAGGCTCATTTTTGCTATAGGGCACATGTGCTTTCCAGAAAGAGAAAGAGAAAGAGAGAGACAGAGAGCAGGAAATCATCCCTCAGGGGGGATGACCACACTGCAATCCCTTCTCCATTCTCCTCTTGGAATTTTGGGCATGCACGCACATGTGCATGGCATGAATTTGAAGTCACTGGGTCTGGGACTTCCATTGAGGTCAGTCATGTGGGAGTCCAGCAACATAAACATTGCACCATCTGCTGGTCCCTATACAATTTTTTTTTTTTTTTTTCCTGATACCCTTACCTGGGCTGGTCTTTAAAAAACAGGAGAAATATTTACCAAGGATTTGTCATTTTCCCAAATAATTCCACTGGTATGCTTATTTACTGTTTTCTTTTTCTGCTAATATTTTGAATATTATGCAGTCACTCACTTATCCAGTTTAACAGACGTGTGCTGAATATCTAGTCAAGCAGCAAAACCCTGGGTTTTGCAGAAAATGGCCCCTCCCTCCTGATTCCTAGTGGTATGGCATATATGTGTGAATATAAATTCTCAAAACAAGCCACACTGTGTTATACCTTAAAAGAGATAAAAATAACAAAAGCGAGTGCTATGGGAAAACTGTGAGAGCAATTTTAACATTTTAATTTTGACTTGACTTGGGAACAATCATTAGAAAACTGAAATATTTGGTATGCTCTATAGAGTGCAACTTTGATTTGGGTTGATCGTGGCATTTCACCCATAGAGAACTTGTATGAAAGTAAGGATAATGAGAAGTACAGTGTCTGTTCCAGGGACAAGGAGAAATGACCATCAAGGGCAAGGAAACCAAACAGACGGCTCTTTCTATAGTTTTCAAAAGACAATATAGCCACTCAATATATACCAGTTGCCTGCACTCTATGTCAGAAATTGAAAGCTCTAGGGAGGTGGGCACCAGCAGATGTGGTAATGGTTTTGTCGCTGAACTCCCACGTAGTCGACTGCAGTTTGAGTCCCAGAACCGGTGGCTTAAAACTCATGCCAGGTGCATACGCGTGTGTGCCCAAAAGTCTGAGAGGAGAACAGGGCGGAAGGGACTGCGGTGTGGCCATCCTCCCAAGGGGTGATTTCTTGGTTTTTTTTTTTTTTTTTTTTTTTCTCTGTCTCTCTGGCGAGCACATGTACCCTATAGCAAAAACCTCTAAAAAAAATAGTAGGGAGGTCAAATGTGGAGACAGGAACCTGTGCAGGGTGTGGAGGGGTAAATAATAAATAATTTAAAATTAATCATTTTAGGGACCAGCAGTTAGCGTAATGGCTATGTCGCTGGACTCCCACGTAGTTGACCGCGGTTCGAGTCCCGGACCCGGCGGCTTAAACTCACGCCGGGCGCGTGTGCGTGCGTGCCCAAGATCCGGAGAGGAGAATGGAGGAGAAGGGATTGCGGCGTGGCCATCCCCCCTGGGGGGTGATTTCCTGCTTTCTATCTCTCTGTCTCTCTCTGTCTGTCTGGCGAGCGCACGCGCCCTATAGCAAAAACCTCTCCAAAAAAAAAAGAAAAAAAAAAAAATTAATCATTTTAATTCATGCCCACTAGTCTTTCTTATTTCAATAAGTCAAATAAAATATATGAAGGAACTGATGTATGCTGCATATATTTTATGCACATTAATGTCATGTATATCAGCATACATAAGAAAAATTAGAAAAAAATTAACCATGTAACTAAATGTTACACAATAGTTAATTCATTTATGGATGACTTTCAAATATTTGAGGCTTTTTAAAAGTTTACTTATTTATTTTCTCTGTGAGGAAGAGACAGAGAAAGATAGGCACACTCTTACAGAGTCCTCATTCTACCATTCGCCCCCAGCCTCAGCCAGCACGAATCACAGGCCTGTGTGAGCGTGTGCAGCATGCATAAAGAGGTCTTACAGCATGAACCTCGGACCTTCCCATGTGGGTCCAATTCTATCACTATTGTGCCACCCTTAGCTCTATGTATGTGGCATTTTACTGTTTAGTTGCAAAATGACTTTTTTGAATTATTCTTTAAAATAAGCGGCGTGATAAATAAACCGCTAGTGCTTAGAAGTTAGTGCTGTGCTCTAATTTGCAGATAGAATATATGACTCTAAAGTCTTTTATCAACATACATTTATTTTGGTGTTATAAATCTTATGTACTTAAGTTGCCATTCAGCTAAATCCAGCTATGCCTTTTAAGAAGAATCATGTGAGGACCAGATCCACGGCCTAGTGGGTAAGTGAGCTGGCTCCCCATAGTAGACATGCTGTTCGAATCGTGGCTCTGGCAGCTTGAAAAAACATGCTTGGTGCTTGTGTATGTGTGTACCAAATCCCCACAGGATGGAAAAATGAAGAGGTTATGGTGTGAACATATTTCATTGGGGGGTTCATTCTCCCTTTTCCTCTCTGTTTCTCTTACCTCTCTCTGGAAAGTACATGTACCCTCTGGCAAATAAAAGTATAAAGAAAGAATAAAAACAAAGAAGAACCGAGCAATCATTTATATTAGATAGGAATTAGGGAAGCATTTGCATTCAACATGTATCTGAAACCTAATTTGTAATGATTATGTGAAGTATTTAATTTGTGACATTTGTTAGCACAATATTATGCCTCTCTTTAAAGTCTTATTTATGTGGTACATTTGACATGCCTTGTTCACTGACATTAATTGAAGTTGTATTTTTTTAATATCCTAAATTTCATATGGGTTTCCAGCTGCAATGGTGTAATTCTGACATGGAATGTTTGTTCTGCAATAGGGGGAAGAGGGTACCATTTGTTGACAGATACAATATTTAAAAAACAAATAATTTTGTTGTCTGTGTACAATTATTTTACATCCTGTTGTACTCAAGTTTGAAAATGAATTTGAGATTGAAGAATATTTAGGTTTTAACAGATAAATGGTGTTTTAAGAACTTCTTAAAACAAAGTTAGTTTTGCTCATTCAGCCTCATTACTTGTGTGGGCCATTTCAGCCTTCTATTTGATCCAGAAATAAACAAAACAAATATTTTTATCACTTATTTTTGCATCATTGACTTATTAATACCATCACACTTTAATGGGACTATAATAGGTTTATTAATAATTTAATTTCTAAAAGAAAATTATTAGTCACAAATCTTAACTGTTTCAAGAGTCACACCAAGTGTCTGCCCAATTTGATTCAGCTTATTTAATTTTTTTCTCTATCAGATAAGTTTATTTTAAATGAACAAAACATAACAAACCATAGCACCAATTTACTCCTAGAAGGTTCTACAGAGATCATGGAATGTAGGCAAGAATAAGAAGTGAGCATAAAACATGAAATACTGAGCTAAATGAAATTAAGTACAAGGTTTTTTTAGGTTAGCAATTTTCCCAAAGATCTTTGTTATTTTTAAATACCCATATGAATTAAAAAAAATTTCAAACACACAAAGGATATTATCAGGGGTACACATACCTAAGATGCAAGTATCATTTTTTTACATATATTTACTTATGCTTTTTTTTTTTTTTTAAATGTTAGACACAGCTGAAGATCTCTCATCTTTTTCTTTACACCAGATTCCTCCTTCTCTTCCCAGGTGTAAACATTAAACAGAACGGTATTTCATTTATATCTTTATACTCAGACATGTACGGCACTTACCTTTACTGCTTTACAGTAGGAGTATAGCATAATTTATAAATCCATTTCTTTATTCATGGACTTGTTCCTTTACAGTTTTTAAAGTCTATTAGCAACCATTGAAATTAGAAGTGGAAATTGGAAACAATGTTGCAAATTGTGTCCTTGTGTTCATGTATATGCCCCTGCTCACTGTGGCTATTCCTGCTAGAGACACTGCTGTATCATATGTTACCTGCATCTCCATTCCCCAGGTCAAGTTGGCATTTTTCCAGATACCTACTTTCTTCTCTTTCCTTAGTCTTCCTTTATCCCTCCTCACTCTCATCTGAGAATTCTGCTTTTATTCACTGAAATAAAGGAAGTGATAAACACATAGATAATCTCCCACTTCCAATCCTACACAGCTCACCCTCTGACCAATTCCCATGGACTCTCTTCCTTTGCTCTGTTACAACTCATGCGTGTCTGTGCTATGACATCGGTCAGTGCCACCACGCTGTACCAGCTCTGTCCTCATGCAGAGGTCTTCCCTCTCTCCCAAATCTTTTATTTTTCCTTCTTCAATTATTCTGCATTAACTGTGATTTTGATTTTAATAAAAATTCCCTGGAGTTACATCCACCCCGAGTGTTTATATCTCTATGTGGTTGTCATGCAAAACCCCAATTTCTGTTTCCCTTCTGTTTTAAAACTGCTGTAATTATGCTTTCGTTTTTACCACTTGACCAAACATTTCTTGTCAAATCAAAAATTAATTTCACGTTACAAAAATCCAATTAGCCTTCCTCTTACTTGACTTGCTTTCTCAAGCACATTTTACAGCAGCGATCATGCGCCCTTTGAAACATTTTCTTCATTTTGTTTTCTAGGAGCTATCTTTTTCCTTTTTTCCTTTTTCTGGTTCTTTATTAACTCATTGGTCATTTCTCCTTCATCCCTTTTGATGAACTCAATTACTTTTCCTAAGTACCCGAGTCCCATTCTTCAGGTTTTGTTGGTGTGTGTTTATGATCTGCACTTGTATCTTTGGGAGCTTGGGACTTCTAGCCTCAATCCTTCTGAATTCCAGATTTCAAAATCCAACTGTGCTCTTTTCCTCTACTTGGGTTATCAACATGACTTGCTTTATCATTTATCTCCTGTCTTCACTCGAATGTCAATGTATTAGAGAAGTTGTCTTTGATTATTTTATATGAAAATTGAGAGCCCACTTCCTTTGTTACTCTCCAGCCCTTATATTACTTCATTTTTCTTCATAGCAATAATGAGTACTTGGCATTATTGTGTAAGTTATTTCCTCATTTATTAACTTCCTCTTCTGTCTAGAATATAAACTCCAGGAAAGCCTTATTTGGTTTGTTCTCTGCATCATTTTCAAGCCCCAGAGCAATGCATGGCACAGCAGGCACTCTGTAATTGTTTATTAAATTCACAAATAAATTAAGCTTTAAATTTACCTTAGCATGCTATTTTCCCCTCAAAGCATTTATACCTGTGTACACACTCCTGCTGCAGTGTTTGAGCAACTCCTGTTTCCTTACATCCTCATCCATGCTTAGTATTATTAAATTCTCAATTGTTTTGCCTGCTTTTGGCTGTGAAGTGATATTTCACTGTTTTAATTGATATTTCTTTATTTATTAGTGAGAACAAATCTCATTTATTTATTGTCTGTTGAGTTTCTTACTTTTTGATTTTTTTTTGTTTGTTTATATCCATTGCCTGTTTTCTGGTGGAGTCTGTATTCATTTACTTATTTTTAACTTTTGTGGTTTTTGGGCTGTTTTTTAGAGAGTTTTGTTTTTGTTTTTGTTTTTTGCTATAGGGTTCATGCGTTCTCTAGAAAGACTGAGAGACAGAAAGTGAGAAATCACACCACCAGGAGGGATGGCCACGCCCCATTCCTTCTCCTCTATTCTACTCTTGGGATCTTGATCACTCACTCACACATGCTTGGTGTAAGTTTTAAGCCACTAGATTAGGGACATGAACCACAGTCAACTATGTGGGAGTCCAGCAACGTAACCATTATGCCACCTAATTGTGCTGGTTTTTAGGGCATTTTTTTAGACAGAGTCTTGGCACAATCTTCTTGCCTTGACCTCCCAGCTGGGACTATAGGTGTGTGACACCATGCTCAGCTATTTTTTAGACAGTTTCACGAAGTTTCCCAGGCCATCCTCAATCATGCAGTCTTCCTGTCTCGGTCTGTCAGATCGTTGGCGTTACAGCCACATCACTGCCCCGGCCTTTGGGTTGGATCAGGAATCACACCTGAGCCTCTATGTGGTCCCAGGCTGTCGAGCACAGCATGATAGCAGCATGTGCTACTGTGGCTGGCCTTTGTTTTTTAATCTGTTTGTTTCATGATTCGTTGTATTCATCAACTAGTGAGAAGTATTTTATTGGATTCTGGATACTGATCTTTGGTTGCTAATGAGACGGTAGTATACCTCTGATTTATTATATGTTATTATTTAGAATTAGGTGTTCAGATGTAGTCTATTTTTTCCCTTTTATGTTTCATGACTTTTTGTTTTAAATATTCTTCTCTACCTCAAATTTTTAAAGCTGTTTTTCCATTTTACCCTAATACTTTTAGAGATATGCATTTTTATATTGAGGGTTTTTTTTTTCTTTTCTTTTCTTTTCTTTTTTTGTCATAGGGCCTATGTACTTGCTGGAGAGACACAGCAAGACAGTGAGAGGGAAAGTGAGAGATCCTCCCCAGGGAGAATTGCCATGCCACATTCTCTTTCTGGAACTTTGAGCATTCATACACGTGTGCCCACCATAATTTTGCAAGCCGCCTGGTCTGTCTGGGACTTGAACTGCAGTGGCCATGTGGAAGTCCAGTGCCTTAACCACCATACCACCTGCTGGCCCCTGTATTGAGGTTTTTAATTATGCATTTGGATTTTTTTTAAATGTTGTGATATAAGGATAATTTAAGTTTTGTTTGGATAAGCTATCATCGTAGTGTTAGTCATTGAATTCTCTTACCACTGGCATGTAATACTATTCTCACCACTGATATCAGTAGTAATAATTTTGAAGTGATTATTTCTGGTCCTCTAGTCTGTATGTTTATTCCTATTCCAGCATTACTGTCTGAGATCTTAACACATCATCTTTTCAGGTTTGATGATTCTGGACCAGCAGGTGATGTGATAGTTAAGGCATTGACTCCAGCATGACTGACTCTGCAGTTCTAGTCTCAGACTCTAGTTCTAGTCTGATATCAGTTCTAGTCTGATAACCATGCCGGGCACATGTGCGTGCTTCCCCAAATCCCGAGAGACAATGGAGAAGGCACTGTGGTAGGGCCATCCCACCAGGAGAGTGATGTCTGACTTTCCCTCTCTTTCTGTGTCTCTCTATTGTTCTCTGGCAAGTTCACATACCCTATGGCAAAATATCTAAAATAAATAAATAAATAAATAAAGATAATTCCCCTATCTCGTTCTTTTTCAAAATCGCTCTTAACCCATTGCTAATCCACATGAATTTTTAGTGCAAGGTAATTTCTTTCAAACCTGTTTGAAGAGTTAACTAGTTCAACCACTGTGGAGAACAATATGGAGGTTCCTCAAAGATCTACAAATAGAACTACCATTCGATCCAGTAATCCCACTTCTGGGTATTTACCCAAAAGACAGGAGAACGCTCAGTCAGAAAAGTGCTTGCACATCAATGTTTATTGCAGCATTATTCACAATTGCCAAGACATGGAACCAACCTAAATGTCCACAAACTGATGAATGGATTGGAAAAGTGTGGTATATATACTCTATGGAATACTACTCAGCCATAAAAAATAACAAGGCCCTGGAATTTGATAGAAAGTGGTCAGATACGGAGGATATATTGCTGAGTGAAGTAAGCCAGGATATGAAAGAAAGATATTGTATGTATCCACTCAATATATACCGACTATCAGCATTCTATGATAGTGAAAAAAAATTGGAGGACATAAAAGCAGTGAAGGTACTTAATGAGAATAGGACAGTGTGGAATGGGGGAAGTGAAGAGAAGAGGATAGAGAAAGATAACAAATGAACAATAGAGAGGCAGGACATTAGTGAGAAACAGATATGGCTTATTAACTGTTGATGTTGACATGTATAGTATTCTCAACTGGATTTGTCTGAGAAGTATTTCATGATGGGCAAAGTATTTGTACAAGCAACATGAGAAATAGCGATGGACTGTCTTAAAAAATAATTAGAATAATAATAATGATTGGGGAAAACATAGAAAAGATATTGAATGTTGAAGCGGGGAGATTAATGTCTCTGTACTGACTGACATGCATGGCATTCCCTTTTGAAAAAGTAATGTAATACAATGTAAAGTTATATGTAATTCAATGTAATATAAAGAAGAATATGATGATAATAAAAAAAAGGGATGTAAAAAAAAAAATTAAAATTTTGTCTTAGTGCCAACAACAAAAAAAAAAAAAAAAAGAGTTAATGGAATATTTGACATCTTGTAACACTAGCTTTGTAAGGAATATAGTTCTTTATTTTTAGATCCTATGTGTTTGGTTAAATTATTTAATTTTCTCTATGAAAACTCTGAACAATTTTGAAATTTTCTTGTTTCTGTTTCTTTTTATGCTTGTTTGTATTTTTTATTTCAAGAATGGAACTCTTTATAAATTAATATTTTGTGTTAGTTGTTACTGATTTGTCAACTCTTTTGATATTTATTTATTGATCATATGTCAAGCAACCTTGCCACATTCTTTTATTGATATTATAGATTAGTTCTATAGATTCTCTTGGATCTCTGTGAGGACTTTCAGTTCATATTTGAACAATGCTAATTTGTTGCTTCGTTTGTTTTTTCTTCATATTTCTTTTGCTTGCTCATTTGTTTTTATTATATTTTTAAATATAAGTGTTAATAATGTGTATTCTTATAATATTTTCATTTTTAGGAATACACATAATGCCTTACTGTTGAGTATATTTTAGGAAGATAGCCTTTATCATATTACTAGATTTCCTTTCTTGGCTAGTTTATTAAGATATATTATTATTTGGAGAGGTTTTTGCTATATGGCGTGTGCGCTTGTCAGAAAGATAGAGAGAGACAGAAAGGCAGAAAGCGAGAAATCCCCCCCCCCAGGGGGGGATGGCCACACTGCAATATCTTCTTCTCCATTCTGGATTTGGGCACACATGCACACGCCTACATGGGAGTCCAGTGACATAGCCATTACGCCAACTGCTGGTCCCAAGATATATTATTTTTAAATAAGTGGTAAGTCATATAAAATGTTTTCCTACATATGTTGAGATGATTATATTATTGATGTTCTCTAAACTATTAATGCAATGAATTATATTGATAGAATTTTTGGGTTTATTTATCTTTTATGTGAATTTTTTTTTTTAATTTTCTATCATTGATTTCTAGGATAATCTCTAAATTTATCTTTCATAGGATATTTATTATATGGTGAGACTAAATTATTTATCACACTTATAACATATAAGTTTTATAATTTGTAATTTATAACTAAATTACATTCTTCTTATAAATAATATGTAAGATTTACCCCATAAATTTTATATATATAGTATATATTTCCATACTTGATAACATAAAAGAGATTGAACTCTATGTTGCTTTGTTCGGTTTGCATATCGGTTACATAAGCATCATAAAAATGAGTTAGGGGACCAGCAGTTAGCGTAATGGCTATGTCGCTGGACTCCCACGTAGTTGACCGCGGTTCGCGTCCCGGACCCGGTGGCTTAAATTCACGCCGGGAGCGTGTGCATGCATGCCCAAGATCATGAGAGGAGAATGGAGGAGAAGGGATTGCGGCGTGGCCATCCCCCCTGGGGGATGATTTCTCCCTTTCTGTCTCTCTGTCTCTGTCTGTCTGGTGAGCGCACGCGCCGTATAGTAAAAACCTCTCAAAAACAAAAACAAAAACAAAAACAAAACAAACAAAAAAACCACAACGAGTTAGGAAGCTCTTACTCTGTCCATTCCTTTATTGTATTTTGTCAAAAGCAAGGGTAGCATGTTACAAACTTTCCTTAAAAGCGTACTTGCCTATAAAACTGGCTTAGATTTTACTTCTGTGTGTCTGTAAGACAAGGTAAAAAATCATCCCCAGGGGAAATGGTCACATTGCAATCCCTTCTCCTTCATTCTCCTCTCAGAATTTTGGGCATGCATACACATGCGTCCCACATGAATTCTAAGCTGCTGGGTCTGGGACTCAAACCATGATCGAGTATGTGGGAGTCCAGTGATGTAATCGTTATACCATCTGCTGGTCCTACATCGCTTTTTATTCTTAGTGTTCGTTTGCATTATTTTTTCTTATTTACTTTGATCAATTCCTTTTTCTAAAACTTTTTTATTATATTAAATTTTTATTGAAAAATTTGTGTTTGTCTTGTTTTTCATCTTGTCAACCATTTATTTCTGGTTTGTTTAATTTTTGCTCTTACGTTCTGTCCTTCTATGTACATTCATTTCAGTGTAAACATGGCCTTGCTTCAAATTTGTTGATTTGAAAGCTTTCATGAAAATGCTATTTCTGACATTGTTGAAATGTGCTTGTTTCCTTGTCCTTGGGATTTATGGTTCTCTCTTCTTTGGATATATATATATATATATATATATATATATATATATACACACATATATATAGTCTCCTATTGAACTTAAATATAGAATACATGGTTGGAATGCCATTGCCTGAAAATGTTGAAAAACTATGGTTCCAGTGAAGGAAATATGTTAAATTTATGACAAGGAAAATTGAGTAGCACTGTATTGGATGCAGTCTCAAGGTCTGGATTGCTGATTTGAAGCTAACAAGAAGTTGGTGGATAGCTTTCCTAGTTAGGTTCATATTTCACTGGTGATGGAAAGTTATGATATCAACAGTTAATAGGTGTGCCAATAGTAAGTCTAAATAAGATGACTTATACCTGGTTGTGGAATGGAGAAAAACTCACTTGAAACAATTCATGAGTGATATAAAATAATTCGATAAATTGTGTAGTTTGGAATTAGAGCATTTATGGCTTTAGTCAGAGGAGAGAAAAGCATTGACAACTAACATAGTTGTGGGAACATTCGTGGCATAGTATGGACTTTTTCCATACTTTTAATAAAGTATAGGGCTTAGAAAATAGGATTGAAAATCAATGTCTTTGTGCTCAGAATAAATAGCATGAATAAAACCCCAAGATATGAGGAACGCTCATGGGATAATGACTAACTGAGCTTAGAATACAAGCTAATTATTTGCTCATATGGGAAATGTTGCAGGCTAGCAGGTGGCATGGTGTTTAAGATGCTGGATCCCACATGGCTTAAACTCTGCAGTTTGAGTCCTGGACTCATCACTTGAAAAACACACTGGTTGTATGTTCATGTGTGCCCAAAATCCTGAGAGGAAAATGGAAGAGAAGGGCAGTGTATCCATCTCCCTAGGGGGTGATTTCTTACTTACCCTCTCTTTTTCTCTCTGTCTTTCTCCATGAGCACATGCGCATTATGGCAAAAATTAAAAAGTGTTTGCAGGTAGGGGTGAATCTCATTACATGTGTCCTTAATTATTACCTTAGGAAAATTTTGTTAATTTTATTTATGTATCTCATTTCATGAAAGAGAGATAAAGAGAGAGAGAGAGAATAAATAATAAATAGAGATAGGCACTCCCAATGGGGTCTTCATACTGTGACTCACTCCCAAGCTCAGCCAGCTCTGATCACCAGCATGCCTAGGGAGGTCCCAAGATGTGAACCCAGGAACTTCCCCCTGTAGGTCCAGTTTTATTCCTCTTGCACTATCATCTACCTCGGAAACAGAAATGTTTTCGGAAATAAAGATTTTTGAGAGCAGAGAGCTAATATGAGTTCTGGTAATGATGATGATGATGGATGGCAGTAACTACATACCTTTTTTGAAACTATCTATCAAATGCCAGCACGTTCCAGTGACCTCATCCAATAATTTATCTATGATGTATGGACGTCAGTGCTAAAAATTGACCTACTGAGTTAATCTAGATTTTCAAAGAATCAGATGCCATGATGTGTAAAGAAATTATTTGTCAAAGTAGCTGAGGAGGTCGGGAGCGCTTCCTTAAGATCCCATCGTAGCTGACAGCCTGTGCAAGGAAAGGAGGGAAGAAGAATCATTGGGTTGGAAAAGTTTCAGACTTCAGACCAAATGAACTTGTCATCATTATTAGTTATGTTCTTTATATTGTTGTATTATTGTTATATTCATTATATATAATGTAGATACTCAGATTATCTAACACACTTAAGTGGATGACAGAGCTGACTCTTAGCAGACATTATATTTCTAAAGTAATTATTAAAATTAGTCTGATGTGGCCCCTTAGATGGATTTGTGAGGCTGAAAATGCTTCTGAGGTTGTCACTAGGAAGCTGTGACATAATTTGGCCATGCAGAGATAGAGGGTTGGCCTCAGGAAGTAATAAATCAAGGTTCCTAGCAAGGGCAACTGGGTCAATAGAGTGTTAATTCTGCTTCTTTGCGTGGAATTAATCCTCTTTCCATCTCATCCTTGTTCTTCTCTTGTTCTGTCTTCTCATAACCCTTCTTTTTGGTAATCAGTTTGTGAGTGAGCAGTTGTCTAGTTGGTATTTTATTTCTTTTCTTCTCCTTTATCACATACTAACAATAGCTATCATATTATTGTGAAAAAAATAACAAAAACAGACAAAAATCGTGGTTTTGAAAAGCCATGGCATATTTAAGATAGTCAGAAGACATTCTGCGGTAACAAATTGTATTAAGGCATTGCATTATCTCCACATGTCCAGATTTAGGACATAGACATCTTTCCTAAATTTACATTTTAAAAGAATTTGATTGAGAATCGATAGATTAATTCTTTCAGTGACTAAGAAAATAACAAGAAATTCTTACCTGATAGGTTTCTTGGCTAATTACAGAGCTCAACAGCTGAGTGAATAGAAGCTTATCTGGAGACAAGTTCTAGCTAGCAACGACTATACCTATGTAACTTTAGACAGATTATCTACTCAGTGTGCCTCAGTCTCTCCTCGGTGTAAATTATAATGATACATTACTCCTTACTTTCTCCTACCCTGGTGGAGAGCAAACCACAAAGCAAACACACTAGCCAAAAACTTCTTAAAAGGAGTTAAGAAGGGGAACCAGCAGTTAGTGTAATGGCTATGTCGCTGGACTCCCACGTAGTCGACCGCGGTTTGCGTCTCGGACCCGGTGGCTTACAACTCACGCTGGGCGCATGTGCGTGCGTGCCCAAGATCCCCAGAGGAGAATGGAGGAGAAGGGATTGCGGCGTGACCATCCCCCCTGGGGGGTGATTTCTCGCTTTCTGTCTCTATATCTCTCTCTGTCTGGCGAGCGCACGCGCCCTATAGCGAAAAACCTCTCAAAAAAAAAAAAAAAAAAAAAAAAGGAGTTAAGAAGGAATGTATCTTTTTTTTTTTTTTTTATATATGTGTGATACACGTTCCTATTGTAGAATATATCCATTACCAACCTGTTCCAGTGATCTCATCTAACAGTTTACACTTGTATAACCCTTAGCACTAAACATCATCCTGCTAGGCTTGTCTAGATCGTCTAAGATCTAACTTAGCCCAAGTGCCAGAAACACTCATCCAGACCAGTGAGGAATCGTGCAGTTGAAACTTCCCTTTGGAGGAGTACTTGGTCTCTTTGGAATGAGGCTGCCCCTATTATACTGTCTTGCTCAGTCACTGGGTGGGAGAACATGGAAGAGAGCAGGGCTCCTGAGATGGTAAGTTAAGAGCAACAACAGTAGGAGATCTGAGCAGTACCTTTTTACAATTTCCACATCCACATATGGTATCTGAAAAAAAAAATCACAATTTTCAACTCTGCTAGCCATTTGTTAATCCCTAAACATGTCCAGAATAGCTATCTCATTTATATCTTCTATCTCATTCCCAATTCTGGGAATATTGGACAGCCATTTCAGCTATGTCCCATTGAGTTACATTTCTCTTCATCTTCTTCTGGGAGCCCTTCACTAATTCCAAACTCTGAATAACTCTAAGAATTTCCTTTCTTTTTCTAAGTTCTGCTAGTGTCTAGTGTTTTTAGAAGTAGTCATCTAATTATTTTGATTTAGGATTTAAAGAGAATAACCTAAATTGGTTGAGTAATGATTTTGGAGTTGAATACAAATGAGTTTCTAATCCTGACTCCATTACTTACTAGCTATGTCAATTTCAGGAACCTTTGAAATCTTAATTCTCTGATCTGACAAATAAAGATAATAATTTTTCCCTTATAATATTGTGAAAATAATATGTAGTAATTTCTAATTAATGACATATTCCTATTAAAAATCATTTTAAATCAACCAGGATTTATGACTTTTCTGCACATTTTTACATTGTTTGACACATTACCCGCTTTCTTGGGTTACTTCAAACCTTGTTGCATTGATTCCAGCTCACATAATGTTAGGAGGACTATGTTTTCTGCATTATTATCTTTTTTAAGATATCTTTGCTGTAGGGTGTGTGTGCTTGCTGGAGAGACAGAGAGAGACAGAGAGACACAAAGTAAGAAATCACTCTCCAGGGGGTATGGCCATACCACAGTTTCTTCTCCTTCAATCTCCTCTTGGGATTTTGGGCATGCCAGCAAACACACCCAGCATGAGTCTCAAGCCACCGAGTCATGGACTCAAATCATGGTAGACTATGTGGGAGTCAAGCAATGTGACCATTATGCCATTTGCTGGTTATATGCTTCCTATATTATTAAAAAGTTACAGGATATCAATTATTGAGTATTTTCTGAGAAGCTACTATGTGCTAAAAACTGTATTGAACAATAGGTTTATAAGGCAAATTAGACCAATTACTCAACCAAGTACCCACCTTGACAGAGCTTACAGTCTATTCTGTGCAATACATTTTAACTTCAATGCTTTACATTTTAGAGGAGTAAGAAGAAAATTTAAAATTAAAAAAATTAACTACAAGAATTAAAAGATAAAAATTTTAAAATTGAATTAAAATTTTGAACCTTTAATTCAGTTAATATTTTTTAGATCTCAAATTTATCTTTTTTTTTTTTTTGGAGAGGTTTTTGCTATAGGGCGCGTGCGCTCGCCAGACAGAGAGAGACAGAGAGACAGAAAGTGAGAAATCACCCCCCAGGGGGGATGACCACGCTGCAATCCCTTCTCCTCCATTCTCCTCTCGGGATCTTGGGCACGCACGCACATGCGCCCAGCGTGAGTTTAAGCCACCGGGTACGGGACGTGAACTGCGGTCGACTACGTGGGAGTCCAGCGACGTAGCCATTACACTAACTGCTGGTCCCTCCAATTTATCTTTGATTCCCATTTCTTCCTTAGTCATGTCTCAGAAAAGATTGTCCTTTTTCTTTTCAAGCTAACCTGAATTCTCTCCTTACCTAGTTCTCCTGGAATCCTACTCCAAAAGTTAGCTTTTAATCTATTGTCTCTATCTCCATTAGATCATCCCTGTCTCCATTAGATCGTCCTTTGCTTTGCATAAAACTTTCTCTCATGTTCTATAAAAGAAAAACACAAACTTCATGTTGTCATGCTTCTAGCTTTTTCTTTCTTTCCTTCTGTTTTCATTGTTTCTCAACTTGGCTTTCACACTCACAGTCTATTTAAATAACTCTCTCTTAAATGCGACCTATGATGGTCTTCTGTTAGTTGTTATTTTCTTTGAAATCTGAAGTCCTAAGCCATAAAACATGTCTTCTATGACATTACTTATACCCAGTTTGCCATCTGTTTTTATCACAATATGTCATGTTTTGATTTAATTTCATTTCTTCACCAATTTCTTTAGCAGATATTATTGAGTCCCTATTATGGGCTTTTCAGAGCAGGTCATGCAGAATCTGTAGAGAGATTCTAAGATTCTGTTTTCTATTTCGTTAACTGAAACCTCTCTTTGCATTTTTCTCTTGGTATCTTACCCACTCCAGATCCCATTTATGTCTTCAATCACAACACTCCACTAAAAATTATTCCATTTGTTGCATTTGTGCCCTGTTCTTCATGTTTCTACCTATTATTCAAACTTCGCTATTTTAAAAATGGTTTTTATTATATTCATCTAGCCAGCACTCTCTTCTAAGTTCTACATATCTGCTCATGTCGTCTTTCATTCACTTATGCTTTCTTTAACTCATCTCTGGTTTTTAGTCTTTATTGCTATCATCAAGTTCTGGTCATTTCACTTCTTCCCTATAGTACCATATTAAGACTTTATTTATTTATTGAGAGGTTTTTGCTATAGGGTGCGTGCGCTCGCCAGACAGACAGAGAGAGAGATAGAGACAGAAAGCGAGAAATCACCCCCCAGGGGGGATGGTCACGCTGCAATCCCTTCTCCTCCATTCTCCTCTTGGGATCTTGGGCACGCACGCACATGCGCCCGGCGTGAGTTTTAAGCCACTGGGTCTGGGACGCGAACTGCGGTCGACTACGTGGGAGTCCAGCGACATAGCCATTACGCTAACTGCTGGTTCCCAAGACATTATTTTTTTTAACCACTTTTCTAAGTTGCTTAGCCCACAAATTCAAGTTTTTCTAAAAACTGCCTTAATTTTTTCCATTTAAAATTCCTTTTGGTTTTAGGTCCTGTGTCCTTCCGTATTATCTTCTCTACTTGTGTTTTTCACTTTCATACCTGCTAGGTCATTCAAAGACCCTTCCAGCTGTACCATGCAAATGCTATCTGTTTCTCTTTGCTCATGGAACCCCATCCATCTGGGAGTCCAGAAAAATACCACTTCTTTGGATCCACTTTATCTTTTGTGTCATCAGATATAACCTCTCCCTCTTCTGCACCACAGTGAAATGTTTTGTTTTATCACTCATCTTGTATTGCTATGTACCTCATCTCACTTACGAGGTTTTGAGGTCCTTGAGGATAGAGACTTGTGACAATCTTACTTATATTATACAAGCTACTCAACATGCCCTCTTACTCAATAAGCATATGCTATAGTAGTCAATTAGTTGAGAAGATCTCCCTCTCTTCAGTGATTACTTTTCAGTAAAGTACATCAATGAAGTAGTAAACTGTATATCCTGGCTGATGTTTGTAAATAATTTCTTCTATGAGCCAGGCACAGGGAAATGATGGTACCAATTCATGAATACATTTTTTTATTTGAAAATAATACTATTTATCCTTTATTGCACTTAATCTAATGTAGTTTTTTTTTACATTTAATCATTATACATATTTACAGCATAAAAATATATTTTCCCAGCATGAGTACACTATACACTACATATTAGTGTAGTCTAACATATTACCATTCTTGTTTCCTGTCTCTGACACTCATGTTCATGCAAATGGTTACCATATAAAACAAAAGAAACTTTAGGTAGGAACTTATATGAAAAAGGTATTCTAAATATAAAAGTACTAAATGATGAATGGTTTTACAGGCATATTTTCATGGAATATTCTGCATGAAATCTTTAAAAAGTCGGTTAGGTATCTTAGTATGTATCTGAACTTAGTTGAACAAATGGCGATGATTTTTCTTGAGCAATTCTTAAAATTTTTAAAAAAACTTATAAAAGAGTATATTTACTTCCCGTAAAGCTACTCAGCTTGTTTGATCATAGTGGAATTTTGAATCACAAAGGAGTATGTTACAATATTATAAATCAAGTTTCCTTGATGAACAAATGTTTAAAGACTTGATGGAAGGAGATTCAGTGTTGTTTTTGTTCAGGTTTATGATCAACTATGCCTATATTTGGAGGTATGTGATCTTTGACATAAACCATTTATAACAAGTGCTTAGTATATGTTTGGCTAACTGATGACAGTTTGAAAGCTCATCTACAAAATTTTATAAAGGTTTTTTTTTTTTTAATTTAACATTGAAATGAAAGGCTAGATAAATATAGAAGGATGCATGCTACTCCAGAGAACACTGAAATGTTCAGATGAACAGCACAGAAATTGTTATACAATAGAAATATTTAATAATTGGAATTAAATGATATTCTATAATTGTTGAATATTGATTGTATTTCTGGGCTTTCTTTCTTATTCTGTTCCATTTTAACCCTGGAACATTCTTTATATTAGGAACAATCCTTTGGTCATTTGGCTGTGCTAAATTGATAGGTTTTATAGCCACGGCAAGAGACCAAGTCATCATTACCTGTAGGGAAATGCTTAAATCATCTGAAGATGTTTATTCTGTTCTGAAGGAAAGTTTGAGTTGACTGCTTGAGATTCTGAGTCTTTCTCCCTAAGCGGCAAGGATTAGTTTTGCTGAAAATCTGAGTTTCCACCCTATGGGTGAGTGAATTGGATTGGGGAATGTATAGGAGAACAGCTGGTCTAGGAAATTCAAGGTGCAGAGCTGATAGGTTCTAGAGGGAATTCTAACCTGCTCCCCAGATTGAGACATAAAGGCTTATGAGTTTTGGACTTACATGAATGTGCAGAAGATAAAGAGAATGAAACAAAAGAAAGAGCAAACAGTAGAAGGGATGGGAGGAATATATCAGAAGAGGCATAAAATTATGATAGTTTCCAGATCATCATTTGTTGAGATGAGATTTGGGGAGCAGTTTTGGTGGCTATTGAAATTTTGTGAGACATGCAGTTCCTGATAATTCATGGAGACTGAATAGTATTCTTATTCAAGTCCAGAGTTATAGCAAGTAATTTTAGTAACAAACTATGGAAATTCATTCTTATGTTTCTAAACAGACTGCAGTAGTCCAACACCAGCCTGGGCAGAATGTATGTGTGATTCTCAGGATTTGCTTTTTGAACAGAGACACGTTGTAAGAAATGAATTCTCGGAGCACACGGATTTGTAGTGTGTCTGAAGTGGGATATGTAATCATAAAGGAATCCTCCTCCCCACAACCGGGTTATCATTTATATTTAGACATTTGCTGCTTATAAGCTACTGCTTCATAGTTGAAACAGTTTGGTGTGAATTGAGGTATCTCCTTAATGAGTATCTGTATTATGCATATAGATTTGTGATCATTTAACCATCATTACTAGGAATGTTTCATATGGATGACAGGCTCATCTTTTACCCTGACATTGTTCTACAATATTGTAATAATGCTACTCAAGGTGATATAGACCCATTTAAATTGTTTTCTTCTATAGCCACAAATATTTATATTGATCACATATGTTTCACTTGAGTGTGAATATGTCTAAATCCAGCTTTTAAAATAAATACACAGGAAGTAAAAATAAAAATTAACATCTTGAAATAACATTGATAGCTAACCTTTGTGAAATCCTGTTTTTCAGACCTAGTTCAAACTACTTTACATGTATTAATTAATTTAAGCTCCAGAACAACTACATTAAATAAAACTATTATTACCCACTTTTCACAGGACAGAAAAGTGTGAAATAGAGAAGTTAATTTTTCATGAGTAAACATAGTAAGTAGCAGGGCCAAGACTTGAACCCAAGCAATCTGAGTGCTTGGTATTCTCTACTTCCCACGGCTACAACTGACCTATTTTTGGTTGAGTACGGGTGTGCTAAGTGTCTCTGTTACTCCAAAGCTATATTTTAATATGATGACATATTAACATGAGTATCTTTACCTTTACTAGAATATATAAGTTTACAAGTATGAAAACCATTTTTATTAATTTTGTAATACATAATTATTGATAAAATGTTGATTAGTACTGAATTATTATTGCCCTTTGATAATGTGTCCAGAGGACTTCCACTCTCCAGTCATAATTTTGCATTCCCAGAACTTTTAGGTGCACAAAGCAAAAATTAATGTAATTGTCATTTGTAATGGGATATTGTTTTCATGATTCTCTTATTTCTTAACTATTTTTAAAAATAGACTGCCATGAATGAAGCAGACCAATTTTAAATGATTTTGGACAATTTTAGAATCATGATCCTTGGTTGAAATTATTTTTTTTTCTTTTCTTTTTAACTACCTTTTCTACAGGGTGCTGCTTTAATTAGAATGCTGGCTAATTTTATGGGCCATTCAGTTTTTCAGAGGGGTTTGCAAGTAAGTAAAATGCTTTGTATTTTCTCCTACATGTTTCATTGTCAATGTATTTATTTTTAAAATATTTCACAGCATGGAAAATTACTAATACAGAATTGCTGAATTTGATGAAAAACTCTAAAATGTGTAAGGTAAGCAATGTCTTTCTGTATGACAAATGAAAGCGGTAGACTGAATTAACTGACAAAACTTGAACTGTTATACAGTTTAGAAAATGTTTAATATACCTTTCTAAATTGCGTTGATTTTCAAATGTATCAGATCCTAAATAATCTATATAAGATTTTCATAAAAACTGCCTTTCTTTTTTCCATTTAAAAGTTTACATAATGAGAAAACAAATTATGCTAGCCTTACTAGATTTATGTTTTAAGAAAACCTTATGGCTAATTTTAAGATATATACTTTTGTGTTTTACTATTGGTATATAGAGTTTGTTCCAAAGATATTTAAATGTTTTTATTTCAATTAGAATATACTCCCCCCCCCCCCCCGTCCCCCGCCCCTGGAGAAGTGAGACTTTAATGGCAGTCCTGCAAGATTAAATGTCTGCTGGGCGGGCTTGTCCAAATCATCTACAGCAAGAATTTTATTCCCTAGTTTGCTAGGAAGACAAAGTTTTATCATATTACATCTAGAGTATGAAGTGTGGAACTGAAGACTGGATTCTTTGAAAAGGAAGAGTTTGGAGCCAGCCAGATGGCATAGTAGTTAAGGCAGTTGGATCCCACATGGACAACTCCATGCAGTTCAAGTCCTTGATCTGGCAGCTTGAAAAAAATGTGCTAGGCTTGTATGCTTGCCTGTTCAAAGTCCTGAGAATTGTGGTGGTGGTGGTGGGTGGAATGCTTTTTAACTCTCTCTCTCTCTCTCCTCTCTCTCTCTGTGTCTCTCTGGTGAGCACATGTACCCTATAAGAAATTAAAAAATAATGGTAATAAATAAAATAAAATTGATGTTAAAAAGGAAGATTATTAAACTCTTTAAAGCAGACATAAATATAGAAAAAACAAATTTTATTCCATTGAATCTATTGAAGTAAATCATGTTTCTAGTAGCTGTGATTGATGAATTATTTATGATGCATTCTGCTACTTAGAAGTGTCCTTTAAAGTAAATTGATGTTCACCTGAAATACAATTATGCTAAGACAGAGAGAGCAATCAATCTTATCTGTTCTTAGTAAGCTTTTCATTTTAAAATTTAAATAAACTACATCTGGGATCAGGTCATATTTTAGTAGTATGATTCTATCTTTACCCAAAGTAAACTCAAAGATGAAATACAAAGTAAGAGTTAAATATATTGTGACAAACTACCTATACTTAATGTAACAAAGAAAACATATATATACATTTTTGGACGAATAATTTCCCTTAGAAAATACTTTTACAGATTTATTCCAGCAGAGGTTGAAATTTACTTTAATCAGCTCCTTCCATTAGGGGCACCTTCAGAAAAGCCAAATCTATTGAAACGATTTGCTGCATGATAAAGGTTCCATTCTGATCACATAGTTGGGAAAATCTTTTTTCCTCAAAGAGTGCCCTCCATGAATATCAACTATCTGGGGGAATGTCCTTACTTATCCCTACTCTTTGTTTTTCCCCCTTGAAACTGTAGCACGACCGTTTCAGAAAATATCTAGATGTTCATAAGGGCAACATAAATTGAATTTGATTTCCTGGTAGAAAATAGTTGTAAAATCATTTTCCGAGTACAATTTTTATTGTTTTTTCTTCATCTGTATGTATGGATTTGCTTGGCAGATTGAATAAGTAAAGTTATATTATTTGGAAAGGATTATTATTTTGTAACCTTTTTTTTTCTTTTTCTGGAGAGGTATTTTTTTTTTTTTTTCTATAAAGTGTGTGCCTCGCCAGAGAGACAGAGAGAGACAGAGAGACAGAAAGCGAGAAATCACCTCCAGCGGGGGATGGCCACGCCGCAATCCCTTCTCCTCCATTCTCCTCTCAGGATCTTGGGCATGCACGCACAATTGCCTGGTGTAAGTTTTAAGCCACTGGATTTGGGACTCGAACTGTGGTCAACTACATGGGAGTCCAGCGACATAGCCATTACGCCAATTGCTGGTCCCTTGTTTTGTAACATTTTTTATTCTGTTGTACTTTCTATGATATGCAAAAAATAGCAATTTCTAATACATCCTTTTGTACTGAACTCCACAGAACTGATCAAGTCTCTTCTGTTTTATCTGAAACAGACGATACCCTCTGACTCCTATTATATTAAACTTCATTCGAATCCTGTATTAATGTGTATCTTTATACTCTGATACTGACTTGGTTAATTTTCAACTAAGGAACTCTGTTTGTCAACATCGCATTTCATTTGCCTTGTGACATCTCATTGATCAGATAGATCTGTATCCTTCAGTACTTTGCTTGCAGCTTTATTTATACTCATCACTCAAACTGATTTAGTGTATCATCAGCAGTTTGGATTAGTTTACAGTGGATCCCTATGTCTAAGTGATAAATTATCATCTCCTGCGCATGGAGATGTATGGGATACATTTTGCAGATGACCTCCTGAACAGACACTTCATGTCATGGTGCTGAGTGGTCACACAGTTGATATTAATATGCTTCCCATCTGCAAGGCTCTAGGGAGTCTTGCTTTACAAGTTGTTGAAAGAGCTAATCTTGGCTGTCAGCACTTACTTCTGCTGGAAAATCTATTAATTGTTTTTACATTAACCACGGCTATTTCTATGTTGACAAATGGAAGTTTATTATTTGCAAGCTGACCCAGGGCTAGATCTACAGGTATAAATGATCTGAAATTGCAAACCGTGTGCTATATATATATATATATATATATATATATATATATATATGTGTGTGTGTGTGTGTGTGTGTGTGTGTGTGAGTATTCCATCTCTCCCTTCTGTTCTCTTTCTTTTCCTTTCCCTTTTCTCTCTTTTTATTTCTTTCTGTCTCCTTATTTCTTTTTCTTGTCCTTCCCTTTCTTTTTTAAATTTTTGATGGGCAGAGAGGGTTCAAATATAGTCCTCATGTTCTACATAAGAACAATGTTACAATGGTAGTTTCTTCTTGATTTATAATCCACCTAAAATTTGTGTTCTCTTGCAATTTTGTGTATTCTTAAGACATATCTTATGCTCCCTTTGGAACAAGGCAGATATTTTACAAATACATATAAATATGAAGGGAGACTTCAAAAAGCTCATGGAACATGGGTATTATGAAAAAAATATGCATGGGTGGGACCGGCAGTTAGCGTAATGGCTATGTCGCTGGACTCCCACGTAGTCGACCGTGGTTCGAGTCCCGGACCCGGTGGCTTAAACTCACGCCGGGCGCGTGTGCGTGCGTGCCCATGATCCCGAGAGGAGAATGGAGGAGAAGGGATTGCGGTGTGGCCATCCCCCCTGGGGGGTGATTTCTCGCTTTCTATCTCTCTGTCTCTCTCTGTCTGTCTGGCGAGCGCACGCGCCCTATAGCAAAAACCTCTCCAAAAAAAAAAATATGCATGGGTTAATTTTTTTTTTGCACCAAAATAAACTCATTCTTGAATTCCATTTGTCTTCACAAACTTTTAGAGGTCTCTGTATACGTACACCTCTATATATTTGTCTTTCTATACATAGAGGAAGTAGGTTTCTTGTTTCTATTTAAATTACAAAATATATGAGTATAGACACAACTACATTTGCCATTTATAAATTGCATCATAATATATGTTTTAAATTTTAACTAAAAGGTACAGTATTTAGTTGGAGGAGATTCTACAGACTTTTGTAGAAAGTTTTGTTTCTAATAGTTTTGCAAACCATTGGATCCACTGTTAGTATAGAAATCATTTCATATGGAATAATCACAACATTCCTTGGTTTGGTGTTCTTGATACATTTTTGTCTAATTCACCTTATTTGTTGAATTTTGTCTAATGCTTAAATGGCTTCAGTCTTGCATAATCGTTTTAAATAATTTATTTCAAAATTTAAAAGAAGAGATTGTACATACATACATAAAAAGTGGTCTTTGATACCACTTTGATACTAATAAGTTAGCTTCAGTTTTAGTTGAAAGTTAAGCTTGGAATGAATCACTCTTGAACTCTTGAGTTGTTGGATTATATATGCCTCTTATCAGTATTACATCTTTAAAATGTAGAAGTTTTTATATTTTTGCAAGTTCTATGTATCTACTATTTTTCATAACCCATTTGCAAAAGTAATTGCTACTTTGAGAAGTGTGAGACAATGAAATAAGTGGGGGAAATTATTTTTATTTGTATCTCTTATTAATGGTAGGTTTTCTACCAATCACTAAACCTCTCAGTTTCTGCTCTTATGGTGATAAAATGCTAGCATTGGATGGCATACTCTCTTTCCATCTTTCATAGTCTCTGAATCTAGGACTGACTTAATGCAGTTTTCTAGTTAGACACTTTGGATTTGAGATCTTTCATTTGGGACAACGGTTTTAGTCTGATAGGAAAATTTATAAACTTCATGTCCAAGAATGTGTTTTCCAGTTCTTGAATCCTCAGTAACTGAATATTGAGATTACTTACATGGCTGTTAGTGTATAAACCTCTACAACTTTAGTCAGAGCAGATCAGCCTTGTTAAAGAGATTTATTACTGGTAAGAAATAAGTTAATAAAACTGATAAGTTTTATTTTGCCTGTATTTGGAAAGCACTTATATATATATATTTTTAAAATATGTATTTATTCCTTCCATTACAATGAGAGACAGAGAGATAAGGAGAGACAGAGACAAAAGGACCACACCAGTTTCTTTACACTGCAGTGTACTGCCAGTGTTAGTCAGCCTGGGTCCTGGGCATTCACTCATGTGCCTGGTGTGTGCAGGGAAGTCCTAGCACATGAACCCAGGCCCTTGCCATGTGGGTCTAATTGCAGTACGATTGTGCTATCACCTGACCTCTTTCCTTTGCTTTTTAGTTACCTGTTCACTTTCATTATTTTGCTCAAAATACTTTACATTTTGTTGTTAAGTACAGTTATCTTAGATGACATTTGCTAAGAACTCTGAAATTCCTTGGTATATTTCAGTGTGTATATTACCTTTTCTAAGGTCAGAATTTCTACTTGTGCCTTTGAAATGAACTCCACTTTTGGGTCTCATGGCATTCAGGTATACTAGAGACTGATATCAAGGAAGTTAGTATCCCCTTTGATGTGTGTCACTATAGGAGATTCAAGCGAGGGGAGACTCAATTTTTCAGAGACAAGATAAACTGTTTCGATGCTGCAGGAGGCTCAGTAGACTTTCAAAGCCTGCATTTCTTTTTCTAAAATTTTAAAAAAGAATTATTTATTTAATGTTTAAATTTTTTTATGTCATTATTATTATTTCAATTTGCTATAGGGTACGTGTGCTCACCATAGACAGAGAGAAAGGGAAAATGAGAAATCAAGTTGTGGGGTCTGGGACTCTAACTGTGGTTGGCTATATGGGAGTCCAGCGCCTTAACCACCATGCCCCCTGCTGGCCCCTCAAGACATACATTTCAATACTCAATGTCCCACACTTTGCAATCAATACCGAATTTTCACATAAAATGCCTAATAACACCATAAAATTTACTCATGTTGTAATTTTTCTTTTCAGAATTTCAAACTATACTTTGGTTTTGGGTTTTATTGATACAAAGGTTACAAGACTCTTCGCATAGTCATAAAGGATCTCTGGTTCTCTGACCATACCTTCAACTGAAAATTTAAAGCACCAAGGTTATTGTTTTCTTGTAGTAATCTTTACAGTCTAGTCAGAAGTAGCCAGTCCTTCTCAAAGACTTTGTACTTCTCTGTTCTGCCATAATGTTCTAATGAAGCAGTCTTCCCTTTTCCCAAAGCTTATGATAACTGGAGAAACTACTTTGGCTCTGAAATCTTAAGCTACCATGGTGCTA
This sequence comes from Tupaia tana, assembly GCA_026018925.1. Lineage (NCBI taxonomy): Eukaryota > Metazoa > Chordata > Mammalia > Scandentia > Tupaiidae > Tupaia > Tupaia tana. The sequence goes on from JAKSZU010000006.1 coordinate 177,154,257, forward strand.
TTAGCCTCTATCAGTGATGATACCACCTTTAAATATAATCAAGACAGATAAGCAATGGTCCATAACCATCTTTGAGAGACTATAACCACTCCTGGCATGTGATTAAGTAGGAAAAAAAACAAGTATCCTGGCATGTGATTAAGTAGGAAAAAAAAAAGTATTCTAGGTATTTCTAGCAAAAAGAGAATTAACATTGAGTATACGAAATGTCTAAAACTATTGAGAGGGCTATGGGAGTAAGTCAGAAAAGCAACTGCCAGCCTTCAGGAAAAATGGGCATCACAATGAACTAACTCCCTTCTTGGTGTACTGGGGAGCCATTGGCACCTTTCTGCCAAAGCCGACATTGCCTGCTCTCAGCTACCTGAGCAATGGTGGCATCTCCTCCAGTGCCTTCCATCTCCCTTATGTGTGCTTTTCATTTTGTTGATCTTGAACGTGGACTTAATAAGCAAGGAATTACAGCTTTCAGCCCATACAGTGCATAAGAGTCTAGAGGTAGTAAGAATGGCAGAGAATTGCTAACACTTTGACATACTTAATCTACAATTTCTCTGTTCTTTTGATTAAAAATGATTTTTATTTTTATATTGTACTATTTCTATAATAGATTTAAATTTTGTTTTTTTTCTTCCTTAATATTAACATTAAGACCATATGGTACTTCTCTAGCTAGAGCATGATATTTCCAACTTATTCCAATACATTGTAAGGAAAAATAATGGAGTAAATTAGGAAAATCAAACCAACAATGACCACATTTCACTAACATTATAATGAAGTCTAGTTGACTGTGGTTGGTAAATCTCCCGTCTCCTCTTCAAATGAATTGATTTAGTTATATCAGACTGAATCAGTGCCGATCATAAGCTAAAATATTTACATTTTTAAAGTTATTGTTATTTCAACATAAGATGTTAGGGAACAGATAGTGGAGATTACTATTGCAAATAACCATTTCCTTTTTTATTAAGAACTTCAGACTTTTGGTTTTCATAGTCACAACTATTGGCTCCTTATTCCACCTCCCCAGGTGGGTCTATCCTCTTGGGATGTGGTAAATGCAGCAGGAAGAATCTAAGCAGCTGTTTGCTTAAATTGCTTTTGATTTAAGACCAAGTCTACATAAGACATCTGGAAAGTAGGCTCATGTGTTTCCCAGCCCAAGATTTTTCTCCTAGCGGTAATTCTAGTGGATAATGATGACTACAAAAGCAACTGCATGATACATTACCTATTGGAAGTTAAACAGAGTCAGTGAGAAATGCAATAGTCAGGTCAGCAGTAAGCAAAAACTCTCCCTTGCTCACAAGTTCAAGTTACACTTTTTATATATAATGTAATTCTTACCTTTAGCGTAATTCTCATTTTTGTCTACAAGCATCTCCAGATTCCTTCTTAGGGTGTCATCCTCTAAGTAGAACCTAGCAAGATCATTTGCAGGCTTGTTTATTTAATATTCACACTATTTGAATGTGGTTTGTTCACTATAATGCCACAGCATGAGTAGAGTCCTTACTGAGGTAGAGCACTGAGGTAGAATATAAGAAGGGAAACCTCATTATCTCTTCATGTTGTCCCATTCTACATGTTGTTAGGAGTCAACATCAGGGAACTGAAATTATGAAAAAATACCATTGTGAAGCATTATAGAAACTCAAACCATGAAATTCTTGTCAGAACGTGAGTCACCTTCCTGCTCAACTAGTAAGAGTAATTCAGTGCCCAGTGTTAGTGAATTCCCTCATCTGCATGGTACCAGGAATATAAATATACTTCAACTTTTCCCTCCTTATTTTTTTCTGTCTCTCTGGAAATTCTTGGTGATTTTACATATTCTCAAAATCATCCTTGTTCCTCTAAAGGCTTCCTCTAAATTCCTCCCAATAAAAACTGATCCCCTCACTGCATCTTTGCCAATTCTTGCATCTTTTATTTCTAGATTCTTACTGTTTAGAGGTATATACATTAATTTTCACCCATGTACAATAATGCTTATGGTTAAAATATAAATATGATCAGTAAATTAAGGTCTACTTATTTTACTTTGTTTTGATAATTTAGGTGAAGTTCCTATAGCTCAAATCCTGGTTCTACATAAGTAGTATAGTCTTATCTTTAAGGTAAGTGATTCAGGGAATGATTCTTTTAGATAGAATTGATTTTACATTACCTGGGCCTCATTTATTTAATTTTTATTTGTTTTAATCCTCCTAATTATGTTCTTTATTTTTCTAAAACTGAAAAAATAAAGCTGTAATTATGAAATCCTCAGATAACATTGATTGGTTCAGTAGCTATTAAAAATAATCAGTGCATAGTATTATTGCTTTTCTTTTCCAGCAAAACAATATTTTTGTAATGATTTGACACACAACCATTCTTCATGTTGTTATGCGTCAACACCAGGGAACTGAAATTATAAAAAAAAGATCATTGTTAAGCTTGATATAAGCTCAGACCCTGAAATTCTTGTCAGAAAGTGAGTCACCTTCCTGTTCAACTAGTAAGAGTAATTCGGCATAATCTAAAATACGGTTGAATAAAGAAAGATTTCTCTTGGTTAGTATTTAGCTGCTCTTTTCCATAAGGTAACCTACAACAAGATGTTTGGCTCCAATTATCAGGGTGGAAATTGCTTATGCAAATCAATGTAAGGCAATGAGGTGTGGATAAAAAGCAAAAAGGAAATATCATTATTATTGGTTTGTGCTCATAAAATTCTGATAGCCTGAAGGTAATGATGGGCTCAGAGCCCTAGGGATTATTAGTAGCAACTATATACTCAATAACTTGTAGTCCAATTGGATGTCATATGTTAACATGTGTATGCGAGGTTTTTATTTGAAAACTGCAGGCTTACATTAGTGGGAGAACATTTGCTTCCTTGCTTGTAGGTTTTCAGATAAATTAAAAGTCAGAAAATACTAGAGAAACAGAGAAGGTGTGTCAAAGTTAATTTCCTTGAAAAGAATTCTGTTTCTATGCAGATGGTAACAAAATCATGCTTCATCTAAAATGAATGACCAAAGACACTTCTGCTTGAATACCTGTTTCACTTAAAACTCTGTGAAATTTTAGATGTGCCTATAGGTAGAAAAGTTAACACATGATAATTATTTGTTGTGATTACTCAATAATACTATTTAATAATGTTATCATTACTATTTTTTTTTTTTTGAGAGGTTTTCGCTATAGGGCGCGTGTGCTCGCCAGACAGACAGAGAGAGACATAGAGACAGAAAGCGAGAAATCACCCCCCAGGGAGGATGGTCACGCTGCAATCCCTTCTCCTCCATTCTCCTCTTGGGATCTTGGGCACGCACGCACATGCGCCCAGCATGAGTTTTAAGCCACCGGGTCCGGGACACAAACCACGGTTGGCTAAGTGGGAATCCAGTGACATAGCCATTACGCTAACTGGTGGTTCCCATCATTACTGTTTTAAGGCATTGGATTAGACCTAATTAGCACTGTTTTAGCATATTTGCTGTTGGGTGCATGTGCTTACCAGGAGAGACAAAGACAGAGTTGGGAGGTGAGAAAGAACCCCAGGGGCAATGGCCATGTTGTAATCCCATCTTCTCCATTCTCCTCTTGAGATTCTGGGCGTGCATATGCACCTGACATTTTTAGCAAGTCGTGGATTCCAGGACTCCAGCCATGTAGTTGGCCATGTGGGATACGGCCACCTTAATCACCATGCCATCATCTGGCCCATCGGCCTAATTAGCATTTAATTTATTAAAGACATAATTAAAGAGCTAAAATGAATGAACATGTTATAGAAAAAATAATTGTAAGGAAAGATTCCATGGATTTGGGACTCAAGAGTTCCATCTCCAATACAAGCAAGTACTTTAAAAACTTAAATAGCAATAGCTATTCATATTTCTGAATCATAAAGGAATAACTTCTTTTCATCAGTTTCAAGTATGTTTTTCTGTACAGCACTGATTGAATCCTCTTATTATTTTGCCTCTGCTTTAAATATCACTAACTGACCACTCTGACTTGATAGAATTTACTAAAAGCCTTATTGTTAGAGACATCTCTCTCTGTTTGGTCATACAGCAGTCATTTATCCAGATCAGCAGATTTTGTAAATTTATAATTATTGGTTATCTTTTATTTGTTAGTTAGTGACTCAAGATATATTACACATTTTAGCTAAATGGGTTGATACTATAAAATGTTTTTGATCACTTCGCTTAAAATGTATCTATGAAATTATTAGACACATTTAACTAATGAATGGCTCTCTATATTTCTGTGTTAGTATGGATGTCTATTTGTATGTTAGTATGTTAGTGTAAATGCATACTGATCTGTAAATATGCACACACTTGGGTACACCTATCTAAAAGCTGACTCTTTGTATGCATTACCATTTGGTTAGATTGCTAGTTCAGATGTACAATAAACTTGCCTTAGAGGGACCTAACCTATTGAGCTCCCGCATCAGCAGTTTTCATTCTTTTTCTTTTTAATTCATTTTTTTATAACCTATTGAGCTTCTGCATCAGCAGTTTTTTTATTCTTTTCTTTTCAATTATTGTTTTCTCCCATTTCATGCTCTCTTTTTGGAAAGTTCACATAATCACTTAGAATTACATGATTTTGCAATATTATACTTTTGATGCTAAGAACAATCCCTCTTATATTGGAAATCTTTTTTTCTTATTACTTATATTTTCATAAAGTCTAATTATTCTATTATATAGTTCAATACTAGTAGTATGCTCTAGATGTACCTAATATAGTTAGATTTTTCCTTGAAATGTAAGTACCTACATTGCTTTCTGTTAAATAACACTAATAATCCAAACTGATAGACTTTTTTTCCTCACATTTTTATTATCTCTTCAAATTCATTTCTCAAAGCATATTATCATTTTTTTCTCCAAAAGTTTAAGACCATGTATTTAATGCTAGGAGTAAAGTTTGAAAGTTCTCTTTCCATAATACACTCAGCAATCAGCATTGGATCATATTTTTTGTTTGGTTGATTGTTTTTGAACATGGCTAACAAAAGTTTCAAATCCATTCACAATTCCACTTTGGTCTACTGCTGTATTTCTATTAGTGGAAGAGAGTGTACCATGTTGGCATAACAGAAAGAAAAGGTGGTATCCATTTGTTATAGTGAATCGTATTTTCTTTTTCATTCATCTATTTTCATTTTTTACATTCACCTTCTCTTTTCTGCTCATGGTCTCTGTGATACTTTACAGTTTTGTTTTTTTTTTTTTTTTTTTTTTTTTTTTTTTTTTTCCTGTTTAGAACAAGAAGCCATTTGAGTGTTAAAATATTTATTTATTTATTTATTCTTTTTTTTGGAGAGGTTTTTGCTATAGGGTGTGTAAGCTCACCAGAAAGACAGAGACAGAGATACAGAAAGCGAGAAATCACCCCCCAGGGGGGATGGCCACGCTGCAATCCCTTCTCCTCCATTCTCCTCTTGGGATCTTGGGCACACAAGCACACGTGCCTGGCATGAGTTTAAGCCACTGGGTCCAGAACTCAAACCACAGTTGACTACATGGCAGTCCAGTGACATAGCCATTACACTAACTGCTGGTCCCTAAAATATTTCTTAATGCTTTGTGCTAACAAACTGAAACTATGCTTTCCTTTCCTCACCAGCTTTGCTTAGTTTTATGCCCACCCTCAGACATATTCAATCATTCATTTATTCCACACATACTTGTTATACACCTACTTTATGTCAGACACCATGATAAGCATCAAATCTTCAGGGCATGCTGTACACAGCAGATACAGCCCCTGTTCTCATGAATCAAGTAAAAGAAGGGAGACAAAACGAATATAGAAAAGAGCAAACACATATTTATTCAACATGATTGGTTCTGGGAAGGAAAACCAGGGTGCTGTGAGATACCGTAATGGGTGCGTGGGGATCAACTGTAGATTGTGTGTTTAGAGACTCTTTGAAGGCATGCACACTGAGGTTGAAGGATGAGAAAGAGCTGGACTGGAGAGTGATTCTAGGAATAAGGAAGAGCATGTACAAAGGTAGATGCAAAGAACAGAGCAGGTTCAAGGAAAAAAGGAACTGGTGTAGGTGAGAGGGTAGATAAGGGCAAGACTTGAGGGAGGAGAGGTGAGTAGCAGCCCATTGTGCAATGCCCAAGTAGATTTAGACTGTATTATTTGGAGGGTGGATTTGATTTTGAATGCAGTGGATGCTATTAACAGTTTCCAACTGGATGTGATATGGCTCTATCTATATTTTAAACAGCTTTCTGGATAACTACAATAATTGATTTGGGATTAGGGCAGACAGCATATCAAGAGGTGATTTGGGCAAATAATTAAGGAAGATATTTTTATGTTCCTTTGGTTCAGCTAAGAGATTGTAGAGGTTTACACAATTTATAGATATACACAGACTTAGATGGAGTCCAAATGTTTTGTGAAGGTGGAATTAAACAGACCTAGGTGATTTCTGGCTTTCCCTCTCTCTGGCAAGCACACACACCCTATAGCAAAACTAAGTAAATAAGTAAGTAAATAAAATATTCTGAGGTTTCTGGATTAAGATCCTGAGATCTATCTCTGAATGATGTAACAACTGGAGGTTGGAGTGGCAGGGCTGTGAATGAGACTGAGATGGAACAGCTGGCAAGGCAGGCAGAAATCAAGGACATTATATCACTGACGCCAAGACAACTTGTCTCAAAAACAGAAAATGGCTGACAAAGTTAAATGCAGCTGAGAGGTGGAGTACATAAAACTGAAAGTGTTCCTTTTGGTTGCCTGCAAATTTACTGGTTTCAGTAGGAAGTGTTAAAGAGTGAATGGCAATGTATAAGTGGAGACAGGGTATGTAAAATAAAATTTTAACCAAATTTGCCTAGGAAGGAGGCAGAGAATGAAGTCAGTGGTTAGAAAAGAATAAAGAAGTATTTTGTTTTTAAAGATGAGCACTAGCTGTATTGGGTTTCAGGAGAGAAAGGTTCAGGGAAGACAAGCTTGATAAAGTTGGATAAGTAGGAGACAACTGGGACACTGGTCTTTGAAGAAGGAAAAGGACTTTTTGTCTGCCTTATTAACATAGTGGTTGTAGATATTTCTGAGGTATAATGTGATTTTTTAGTGAATAAGTGTGGTGAACGTGGTCGTCCTTCTCTTTTTCCAGTTCTTCTATTCAGTATGGGAAAACATGAAAGCTTTATCTCCAAGCTTAGCTGTGGGTTTGTCATATATGGCCTTTATTTAGTGGAGATACACAATAAAGGTACTTATTGATTTTATATCACATTTATGAGTTGGCATGTGTTGAACTATTCTTGTATTTCTGGGGTAAAAGCCACTTGATCAAGGTATATTATCTTTTGGATGTATTGTTGGACTTCACTTGCTAATATTTGGTTGAGAATTATTACATTTTTGTCCATGAGGGACATGGGTTAAAGTTTTCTTTATTTTCGTGTGTATTTGATTTTAGAATCAGGTCAATGTGACCTTGTAGAATGAGTTTTGGAGGGTTCTTTTCATTTCAATTTTTTAAAAATTGTTTGAGAAGAATTGGTATTTGTTCTCATTCAAAGGTTTTGTAGAATTCAACAGATAAGCTATGTGAGTCTAGGATTTTCTTTGTTGGGGGACATTTTTATTCAGTCACTGAATAAGAGTGATGTAAGGGTGGAAAGTGGAGAGGTTTGATTGGGAATTGAGAAGAGGAGGAAGGCACTTCCTCAGAGCTCTGAGTTCCTGTTTGAGTTCAGTGGTTGTGAATTTGTAATAAATCTAAGCTTCTGAACTGCATGATATTCTCCTGTGATAGTCAGCTCTTTGAGTGTGTGTTTGAAGAAAACAAACACTTAAATTCATCCAGGATTTGGGCTTTTGCCAAGCTATTATAGTATAATTGAGGACAGAGCTACAAAGAAGATGAGGCTATTTGCCAGGGAATTGATTACGATGGACCATGAAATATAACTTCTATAATCAGGGAAGCAAAGTCAGGAAGGATCTGATTTACAAATACTTCCCATTAATAAAAATAACAGTAAATGACGTGTTAGCAACGCACTATGATTTTAAGACTGAATAAAAAGAAATTCATGCTTTTAAGCACATGAGAAATTTAAATTGCCCTTACTGAATCTCCTTATGCCATGCCTATTAATATGAGAATTTCTCATGGAAACTTTTTTGGTATAGAACACATGGTAAAGAGCCCTGTGGTCTCATTCACAGTATATGCATTTGACTGGTTCAATGGAGTGTGTTGATGAGTGAATGGAAAAGAAGTGGAGATGGTACTTGAGTTTGGTATATATCTTTTCCAAATTTTTCTGGTCATCTAAAAGTTCTTGGCCTCTTGGCCCAGGACCAATCTGGGTATGTCTCTTTTGTGCTGATGAGTTTAATTAGTTAGTGCATCTATCATGTGAGCCATCCATCGGTGGCCTCTGTAGAGCTCTGTGAAAAACAGGATGCTAGCCTCCACAATTTGAGGAGCTATTCAAGAGTCTTTTTCTTTCTTGATTTAGAGGGAAATCTTCTAAGGTTTTCTTAAGTTTAGAGAAGCTTTGTCTCATCACTTTTTTCTTGTTTGTTTCTTTTCTTTCATATTTTTTTCTCCAAGCCTTTTTTTTCCCCTCAGATTACTCTATACAATTTCCCTACTGGACTTCTGGAACATTTTTGCTTCTTTGAAAAGGCAAGTTGAAGATGTTGACCCTTGACTTTTTTATCTATTGAACTTACTACTAAAATAAAACACACTGGATCATCAGGAAAGTCATGACGATTTTTGCTTGGTAAAACATAGAAAAATACATCATGACTTTCCTGACAACCTAATAATAATAATAATATAATAAAATACATTTGTTGCATTCTTAGTGTGGTAGGCATTTGCTAAAGTGCTTCATTTGCTTTGTCAACTTCTTTGCCCTCTTTTCAAGCAACAATGTAAATGTATTATTTACATTTTTCATTGAAGAAATTATGGCTTAGAGAAAATAGATACTTTACCCAAGATCACATAACTGGTAAGTATCAGGCTGGATTCTTATCTAATTTTTCTGAATATGCACACTGCTTTCTCACATAAATTATATATTTTTCCTGCCTAGTCTCCAGCACTGGGACTGAGCAAGAAGAGATAGAGAATGAAATTTAGTCTATATTCCTAAAATCATTGAACATCTTGATTTATAACAGGCAGTACATTATTATGAACCAGGATATAATGTATCTATTTTGTTGGGTTTGTAGTGAGCAAAACCCTTTATCAGGACATTTAGAAAAAGCAATTTACAAACTTCAGTTTTACCAATAGATTCATTTTATATCTTGGTAATATTTCAGGCTAGCAACAGAAGTGAGAGGTGGGGGTATTTTAGTACCCTAGAACACCCCTGTGTCCCATTACATTCTCACTATTTCACTGATGGGTGTAGGACCCTGTCCGGTTATTCTAGAATGCGGTACAAATCAACAGTGGCAACGTTGTAACTGTGCTGTTGTACCTGCATGTCGAGGCATTAATGGCATGATCTATAATTACTACATAAGAGATATTTAAAAACAAAAGTGGTGTGAGAATATGCCATTGTCTATAATTTAAAACAAACAGAAAACCCTTTCTTATGCAGGCAGGTTGTTTTGATTTAAAATGTTCTGGTTTTCTGCTATATTTAGCAACTAGTGAGGAAAGCATACTGATTGTTATAAAATTTACATTCATTAGCTGGGATAATGGATTTTTAAAAAATGCCAAATGACTTCAGTGCTGAGAGAAATATCTGAGAACTACCACCTTTAAACATATCACTTCTAGAGGTAAAGCTTAGGGTAAGCACATATTTCAAAAAATCAGAATCAGAATGGCATGCAAACAATGACAATTGATTGACTTTTTCAACTCTTATTCTTTGCCTCTTCAAATAGCTTGTTTTCCTAAATGTCATTTTTCTAACTTTTGTTTAATTGTGTTTGGTAGCTTGAAACTGCCATACCTTGACAAATTTAGTAATGATTCCTATTATACTAGGTGTCCTTCTTATAAACTTACTATAAACTGATAATACAGAAAAGTTTCAATAATTACATATACCTTTTAATTTTTTTATTTTTATCTTTTAGAGGTTTTTGCTATAGGGTGCATGCGCTCACCAGACAGACAGAGACAGAGAGACAGAAAGCGAGAAATCACCCCCTGGGGGGATGGCCACGCCACAATCCCTTCTCCTCCATTCTCCTCTCGGGATCTTGGGCACGTACGCACATGCGCCCGGCATGAGTTTTAAGCCACTGGGTCCGGGATGCAAACCGGATTGACTACGTGGGAGTCCAATGACATAGCTATCACGCTAACTGCTGGTCCCAATAATTACATATCCTTTTACATCTTTGGCTCTTCTCTAATAGAATTAAAGTGTAAATCTATTTTTTAAATAAACCTCGCTCAATGCTTTGCTACTCATTTGTACTGAATCTCATAATTTTCAATCATTCCGCAAGTGTTAACCAAAGTATGTATCTTGGGATGTGTTCTTGCTTTCTTTGTTTTAGTTGGTCATCTGTTAGTGTTTCAGTCTCCTGCTTCTATTTCTCAAGGTCAGGGAAGTAAAATTGTCTGAAGTCCAGGGACCAGGCTTAAAATGGACTTTCTCCAATGCTTGCGTGACATTGTTGTGATCTGGCACTTTTAATCTGCTTTTATTGTTGTTTATGGATCCTTTTAAGATCATCTTACTCTAGTAATGTACATATCTACAGATATTTAAGTCAGAGCTTACGGTTCCCACTTTAAAAGCTCCTGCTCTGAAGCTCTATTTTCCATACTTTTACTTTTTTTTTGTTTTTGTTTTTGTTCCTCTATGTGCATCTTTGTCCATTTTAATTTTAACCTCCTTCTCTCGCCTTCTTGCCTGCCTCTTTTTATTTTAAAATTTAAATATACATATTTCCCCACGTCTACTCTTCATAGTATAACAAAAGGTCAGCAGACTTATTAAATAAAGCTTGCTGTTCTTTGTTTTTTATTTTGTGTCAATTGCAAAAGGTTGTTTCTTCCTTCCCTCCCTCCCTCCCTCCCTCCCTCCCTCCCTCCCTCCCTCCCTCTTTCTTTCTTTCTTTCTTTCTTTCTTTCTTTCTTTCTTTCTTTCTTTCTTTCTTTCTTTTTCTTCTTTTTATTTTGTCATCACCGGAATAATTTAAAATGGTCTTTGTTTGCTTTGTTTTATCAACCATGAGTGGTGTATCACTCAGGGTTTGGGGTTGTAAGCAACAAAAGCAAACTGGCTAAAGAAATTTAAGCAGAAAGCAATTCTTGGAAAGATATAGGGTAGTCCATAGAATCGCCTGAAAGGCTTCAAAACAGATAGTAAGAACCCAGGGGGCTTCAGACCCTTGTGAGGCCAGGGCACAGCTCTAGTTGTGGGGACAGTGGAGAGGGAGTATTGAGTATTATTCCCCTTTCATTTCAATAGTGGGAGGCAGAATCCTTGCCTTCCTCGCAGATTCTGTAGTGAGTTATTTTCCCCGTATAAAACTGGTGTTTAAATTCTGGAAAGCCAAAAAGTGACAAATGCCCACTATGAATTTTTGAGGTACAATTATTCTCGATCGAAAGCAACAGTATTTCAAACTCAGGCTTCAGCCTTCTTGTCACATAGTCAGAAAAAATCAATGCTAGAATTTATCTAGCATTTTCTAGAATAGTTTTACAAATAGAGGGCATCCTACTTCCTAGTGTCACCTATATCCAAACTCTTGTCTGCTCTTTATTGGAGAAAACATTTTTGGTGATCTACCAAAAGCCAGTAGCCCCAATCCCCACCTGCCGCTGTTTTTTTATTTTTATTTTTTATTTATTTTTATTTTACCAGAGAGCACCTGCACTTGCTGGAGAGGTAAAGAGAGTGAGAGAGAGAGAGAGGGAGAGTGAGAAAGCAACCCCATGGAGGATGGTCATGCCACAATTCCTCTCCTCCATTTCTTACTCCTTTCGGGAGTTGTGAGCACGCACTCACATATGCTCCAGCGTGTTTCTGAAACCCCACATCCAAGACTTGAACTACGTAGTTGTCCATGTGGGACCCAGATGCTTTAACCACTACGGTATAGACTGGCTTATCCTTTTGTCCTCATTAACTGAATTCTGATTTTGTTCAAGTTCTGGACAGCCCTGTATTTCAGAAGACTGCCTCCTCCCTTGTATAAATCTCAAAATACTGCTTCCATAAACTATAGGGACATGTTTCTCTTCTTTTTTTAAGAGAGAGAGATGTTTGCTATAGGACCCGTGTGCTCACCAGAGAGAAAGAAAGAGAGAAATCACCCCCTCATGAGGAATGGACATGTCACAATCCCTTATCCTCTTGGGATTTTGGGCCTGCACATACATGCATCTTGTGTGAATTTTGAGCCACCAGATCTGGGACTCGAACCATGGTCAGCTACATGAGAGTCCAGCGACATAACCATTACACTAACTACTGGTCCCAAGGAACATGTTTTTCTAAACCAAATGATACAATTGTGACAAATGAGGAAAATGCAAAGTCCCCAATAGAATTTGAGGGGAACGGTTTCTTGATTCTTAAAAGGAGTTTTCAGGAAGAAATTCCCTTTGCTTTGTATAATGTCATACCTGAATGTGGTACTTGAGATTTATGCTGCCAACTAACCACAAACCCAAGGTTGAAGCAAAGACATAGGTAAGGGCAGGACCAAAATAATTCTATACAAATGTGACTACAGTTCCGTCCTACCTACTTATAATCAGAAAGAATAGATACTGCTCTTATAGAGATGTACAATGACTGAATGTCAGTAACAGATCATACAATTTTAAGAAGTCATTCTGGTGAACTTCTTTGTTATTTGCATCTAAACACACATAAAGCAAATCATACAGTTTTTATTAAACCATCCCTCCATGGCCTGAGGAATAACCGTTTGTGTAGTTACTGCTCTGTCCTAGCATGCTGAAGGACTCATTAATAGGAGAGCAAGTAACTCATAATTATTTTCATGTAACTCTTAACAGATAATAGAGTTTTACTTCCTTAGTTTGATATTTTTTTTCTTTCCCCCTTGTCTTTATTATCTCCTTGGCTTTTATACATGAAATGTTATGAACCATATCACTTGTTAGCAAAGGAAATAAAATTAAAATGGTTTCAAAGGCAGTGGTTAATAGTCTTGATGACATCCTACGCAATTGCATATATCATAGGAGTTATATATCTGGCAAATACACCCTGAAATAATGAACTCAGTCCTTTGTTAGTCTCTGCATGTGACATGTTGGGGGGGGGTCTGATGAATATAAGAAATCTCTGTTGTCTGCACTGTCAGTTATTATCAGAAAGTAGACTTGGTGGAAGAATATGGCATACAAACAATGATAATGGATTGACTTTTCAACTTTGTGTAAGGAAAAGCAAATCACACACACACATGGATATTGAGTATCTGCGTGCTAGGCTGGACACAACAAGGCTGGTTAAACAGTGGTAATAGGAATTACAAAGTCTTTACTCGAGCCTAAAATTTACAGGCTATGCAAGCAGCCAAACTAATAAACAGGCCATTACAATACCGTGTGATAAAAGCTCTTACGTCATGTAATGTGCGACAATGTAAGAGAGTTATTTAACAGGATTAGGAAGGAAGTTGGAATGGGCAGGAAAGGATTCCTGAAGGAAATGCATCCAAATTTTTGTTTTGAATGTGACTCAGTTATCTATCTGGCACATAGGATTAGGATAGGCAGTGGTGTGTGCAGGTAGGAGGTTTTGATGTGAACTGCAGCTTTGACGTGCAGTGTTCCAATAACATTTAAATCATAATGTATGAATTGAATAAGATAAAAATTGAATGCAATGCACACTGAACTAAAAAAGGAGGCAGATATTGTTTTCATGAGACGTCTTCTTTATTATTATTAACAGTGTGTTTCTTTCTGTTACTCAGTTTTCTTACTTATTGCCTGTGATACAAGAAAGATTATAACAGCTAATATCTACTGAATGTTCACAGCACAACAGGCATTCATCACTCTTCAAACACTGTACATATTTAATTCTCAGAAAAACTATTTACATGCAGCTATACTTTTATTAGCCCCATTTTACAGATGTGAAGACAGGCAGAAAGAGTTTAAGCAGTTTGCCAAGGATCATGCAGCTAGAGTGTGGGATCTTGAATTTGAGCCAAGACTGAGACTCCTGTTACTGTACTTTAAACTACCTGCTTTGCTGTGTCTTTCTAGAGCTAGGTAGATCAGAATATATTCTTGCTTAATACAATTTTAATCATTAATCAGTCTATATTATTTTTTATATCCCTTAAGAATCTTCTAGTGGTCATTCTTTATTTTGTTTCTTAATTGTGAGTATGTGGGGGCTTTTTAGAGAGAGAGAGACAGAGAGAGAGAGACAGATAAAGACAGAGAGGGATAAGGTACCTCCCAATAGAACATTTTTGTTTTATTCTTTTTAATAACTTTATTATTTCTAAAATACCTCTTCTGGAAAACCTACAATTTTTTTAGTTCGTATGTTTTGAAACATTCTTCTGTTTCGTATCATAATGTCTTTGATTTATTTTTATACACAGAAACATAAACATGGACTTCCATTTCAGATTCATTACATGCACACATGTCCATATTCATTTACTTATAGGTTTGAAAGAAACTGAAAATCTTCTTAATCAGTCATTCATACCTAACGTTTGAATTCACTTTGCTGAGTGGCTGTTATACCAGGACTTTGACAGATTCTGTTCCAGAAATCTTCCTGCACGAGTCACATCTTAGTATTCAGTTTCTTCTTTCTTCACCTTATTTCCCTAGCACCAGAAAGTTGGCCCCTGCTAAATGCGCCATGCATTTTGTGGAATGAATGAATAAACGATCAATTATTAAAACACACACACACTATCCTTTAAGTGCCTTTATAATTTTGCAAAGAAAAAGAATTTTAAAAAATCAGGATATGAGTGTTATTGTGCAAAAAGAAAGGCAGAAATAACTAAGGGAAGACTTATTGTTACTTTTTAGTCCTAATGTAATTACTTTTACTGCCATATAGAATTATTTGTAGAAATAAATCCCAATGTATTTTCATTTCTATTATTTAAAAACATTTCAGTTTTTTCTAGCAACAATGCAGTGACAGATACATGTGCTTGTTTTTCTTTTACTCACTTGTGAGACATTATCAAGGGCATAAAGGTGCTTTTGTTTTTTTCCTTTCTGTTAGTTTATTTTTTTGTGACCTATTTTTTAAATATTTTATTTGATTTTTTATTATTTTTTAACATTCAATTGCTATGCATCATTTGACTTGTAAAGAGAATTTACCCAACATGAAATACATCCCAGACCAATCCTCTTGAGAATATTATACATGTTGTCATCGATAGGAGGAAACGTTTATTTTTGACAAAAGAGTTGACATATGTAGAATTCTAGTACCATGAATATTGAGACTGTCGAGCATCTAAGAAGACATGCTCTTTTCTGAATACTGAAGCAGGCAAGTTGAGCGTTGCTTTTTAAGCCTGGATAATGGCCATTTCAGCCTGCTTGAGATGAAAATTTGAACCTTATTCTGAGCTGGAGAGGGAGCCAAGAACTCAGGTTGATGAGAAATACTAAGATGACCTCAACTTCTATCATGAATAGACTTCTGCGGTCTGTGAGAAGAAAACTGCCGTTGTGTGTTCGACCTCTAATTATCCCTTTGTTACCCTTTTGTATTGCCTGGTAGCACGACCTGTAGCAGAACAACCAATACTAATTGTAATATGTTTTGTTATAGCATCACTGAAATAAAATGTGAATTACTATTTACTAAGTCCCACTGTTTTAAAATTGATTCATTGGGGTGTTAAAAACCATAAAGAATAATTTAAAAAGTTAAATCTAAAAAAGATCTATTTAAACCCCCTTCCCTGGGTTCCTATTTAAAAAGCCTCATATGGCATGTTCAAAGCCAGACTTTGATTCATATTGCTTATTCAGGGTGTATTGTTCCAACAAAGTTATTCATAACACCTGATGACGGTGATGAATTCGTGGCTGCTGAGCTGGTTTGGACAGTGTATAGGTAGGCGCCTGATTAAGTGGGAGTTGCCCCTTGCTGTGCTGTGAGTTGCCAACAAAAGCTGAGTCTGTCACAGGTGCTACAATGTGTGCTTTAGACAATTTGCTTCCCAACTTTAATTATCCCCCAAGTCCCCCATTCTGCATCAAGTGCTCAAAGGAGTCAGCATTTTTATTCTAGTTTCAGTAATTTGGTATAAATTAGGATTCTGTCTTTTACCTGCATGTTGTAGAGATGACAATATAAAATTCTCTTTTTTAGTCGTTTTTCCATTTTGAAATAAGCAAAAAAAAAAAAAAAAAAAAAAAAAAAAAAGCCAATAGCCATAACTAAATAACACAGTGACGATGAGACAAATTAGGTTTCTTAGAAGGGCAAGGTGTGAAACACATCAATAGTGTAGAGGTTTAACTACCAAGGTGAAGATGGTAAATTGGGAAGTCCTACTTAGCAAAAAAAAATAAACTTAAGAATGACCTTTTTTTAAAAAAAATTAAGTATTAATGTGTGTTTCAAATTCATGGAATTAAATGTTTATTAATAGGCAGTTTCTCATTTATAGAAAGCCTACAGAACTGGAGAGATACTGTGGAAAAAATACAATTTATTTAATGACAGGATCTCACTGTTTTGTGCGATCTCTATTTACCAAGTAGGTAGGGCTACAGGGAAGCCCAGATTTCAATGTGAGCTGGGAATTAATCCAGTGCCACCCATATGGCTTTAGCATGCCTCTTGTGTGATCTTAGCATGGAATGCTGGCATCTGTAAGCTGCAGTGATGGGGCTGAAAGGTATCTTTTGACAATACCTCTTATCAAGCCACATGTATCAATCAGCATGAGCCAGGTGTGTGTTTTTTTTCTGCCATGAAAGAAAATACGTTTTAATACTTTAAAGTACAAGACTGATGGAAAAGTTTCCCCTAAATATTTTACTGCAGAGGTATTTTCTTTAGAAGTTGGTTTAGGTGGACTTGCTCAATTAGAGGAAGATCTTTGACCCTGGAAATCCACAAGGAGTGATTATGGCTTTGAAAATCACTTTTAAGAGATTAATATTGTTTGATGACTTAATTAGGAAAGATGCTAGAGTTGAATCTCTTTGGAATATTTAAAATTGAGATTGTTCATCTTTTTGCATGTCTTTCTCTTTGTATAAATGCAGTTCCATAAATGGAAATGGCTCGTTGAATTTAGAAATAAATGTATTTACTGGTAATTGTTTAACCTTTGAAATGTAATTACAATTTTATATTCTTGTAGGATTATTTAACCATTCATAAGTATGGCAATGCAGCCAGAAATGATCTCTGGAATACGTTTTCGGAGGTAAAGTATAGGAAGCTTAATTATCAAAACCTCTATCTGAATATTTGAATTGAGTTTATAAGACATTCATAACTTTTATTAACACTGAAAATTTTTTACTTTTTGTGTTTCCCTTTTCCTCGTATTGCTTTCTTGTTTTACTTTGGATGTAATATATTATGAAGATAAGAGTTTTTCAATTCACATTAACTATAAATGGTAGTAAAAATTATCTTACCTATTTTTAAACATGACAACAATTCTAAAATATACATTTACTGTGATGTCAGATCATCATGCTAAAGAGATAAACATCAAAGTTAAAAGAAATGTTTTCTCTATGTGAATTCTGAGTAACAAATATTAAATCGTGACCTTAGATATGCTGTGGATGGTTAATGATGCTGCTAGAACTTACTTTAAAAATGCAATATATTTTATTTTCTGTTACATAAAAACAGTAATGTTAGTAAAATTAATATGCTATATATGTGTATAGCTTGACTTAAGGCAAGAAGATTAATTTTACTAGCCTATTATATCAGCTTCATTTATTTTAAATGTTTTCATATTTAGGTAAATTGGAAAGGTAAAAATGAAAATGGCTTAAAGTTAATTATATTTATAAAACTAATTTATACAATTTTGATTGTAAAGGCTTTAAAAAGGAATGGAAAATATGTAAATATACAAGAAGTAATGGATCAGTGGACTCTCCAGATGGGTTATCCCGTTATCACCATCTTGGGAAATACAACAGCAGAAAATAGAATAATAATTACCCAACAGCATTTTATTTATGACATCGGTGCTAAAACTAAAGCACTTCAACTTCAAAATAACAGGTACAACACTCTTTTTATACAAACAAATTATTTTTACACTTAACTTTGCATTTTTAATATTTTAAAGCATTGATAATACAATTTTGAATCGTCATAAGTTTTATTTTTTTGCACATGTCATTTTCATTCTGATTCTATTAATCCCATTTCCTGGATATTTTAACCTTCAAGGTGATGACACACCAATATTACTTGTTTAGGAAGACAGAATTTTAAATGATCATGGTGACTTTAAAAAATAACATGTGTTGGGGCCAGAAGATGGTGTGGTGGTTAAGGCCAAATACAGATTGAGTCCTAAACCTGGTGACTTGCTTCCTCACTCTCCTTCTTTCTTTCTGTCTCTCTCTGGTGAGCACACATGTGCAAATTAAAAAAAAAAAAAAAAAAAATAATAAAAATAAATAAAATTGGGACCAGCAGTTAGCGTAATGGCTATGTTGCTGAACTCCCATGTAGTCAACCATAGTTCGTGTCCTGGACCCAGTGGCTTTAAACTCATGCTGGGTACATGTGCGTGCGTGCCCAGGATCCCAAGAGAGGAATGGAGGAGAAAGGATTGCGGCATGGCCATCCCCCCTGGGGGGTGATTTCTCGCTTTGTGTCTCTCTGTCTCTGTCTGTCTGGTGAGTACACGTGCCCTATAGCAAAAACCTCTCCAAAAATAAATAAATATAAATCAATAAATAAATAAAAAAATTAAATAATTTTTTAAAAAGATATGATTTTTCACTTTCTCCGATGAATGATCTTGAATTAAATATAAGAAAATTGTGTTTCAGTGAATTAAATGGAATTGAACAAAATATGAGATGTAAAAAGTAAATAAGAATATAATACAACAACCCAGAAAAACTAAATAAAACAAACAAAAATGTGAACTATATAATAATCTGAGTCAAAGGAACTCAAACAGATACTGTAAAGAAGTCAAGTATCTGAAATCAGGAGATGGCATAATGGTTACATCACTGGACTCCCATGTAGTTGACTGTGGTTTGAGTCCCAGACCCAGCAGCTTAAAACTCATGCCAAATGTGTGTGTGTGTGCCCCAAATTCCGAGAGGACAATAGAGAAGGGATTGTGGTGTGGCCATCCCTTGGGGTGTGACTTCTTGCTTTCTGTCTCTCTGTTTCTATTTCTCTCACACCCTGTAGCAAAAATCTCTCTTAAAAATGTCAAGTATCAATGCCATTTATTTTCAAAATGTTCATGCTCTCCCCCTCATTTTTAATGCTTACAACTACTAAATAAGACAGCCTATATAGGATCTTGATTTTTTTGGTTGTTATTTTAACTTTCTTTTGAAATTGCTGTATAATTACTGTCAGTACAATATGTAGGGTTTATTTATTTATTTATTTTTACTATTTTTAAAGTTTGTTTATTTCTTTAATGAGAGAGAGAGTGATAGATAACACACACACAGAGACAGGTACCTGCCACGGGATTCTCACTCTGTGATCCACTCCCAGTCTGACCTGGCCCTGATTATAGGCATCCAAATAGCCCTGGATACTTCGACCCCAGACTGCCAATCTGGGACCTTTCCTCTGTGGGTCCAGTTGCATTACGAATGTGCATCCACTCGATCACTCTTTATTTTCTACTTTATATTTTCTGCCTAGTTTGTCTTATTAAAGGGTAAGCCAAGGAAAGATTTAACTTAAATCAATCAGCTTTATTTCGTTAAGAGATCTGGCAAGAGGTTGAGAGTGGGGATGGGGAGGAAAAGAGGTAAAATTAATGAATAAAATTAGATGTATAGATTCGGTTTCTCCCATTACCTTGGAAAATTAGGAGTCTGACTCTCATCCCCATGTATCGAGGAGATCCAAGCACTCATTCAATTTACTTTGTCATTGCAAAGAGAAGTGAGTGGAAAGCATTCCCGGGTAGGTTAGCTCTAAAACTGACTGTATAGAGAAGAGACTGAGAAGTTAAGGAATGTTTTCTAGTGACTACATTTAGAATCTGACTTAAGAAAGCAGTGTCTTGAATCTCCTCAGTATGTAGACTGACCTTTAACTCACTGCCCTTTGCAAGCCCACCGTTTAAGACTCGTGGAATACAGTTTTACCCTGCCATGCTGTCACCACGGTCGGAGGCTGACTCTGTCAGTGCTTCTTCACCCAGGCTCAATTCCCCACAGCTGCCAAGTGCTGCTTCTAATCATCTACCGTCTGGCCCCAGGCTAAACATGCTTAGGCATCAACCTGGCCTTGCCAGAAAGTACATAAAAACTACTTGACTGTGGCAAAGTTAGAGAGAGTCAAGCCTGGCCTCTGAGAATGATCGGTCTGACATGAGCATCATTGATGCAGAAAACATAAAGGACACACAGACGACAGAACACATTTTGAACAAAAATACTCTGTCATCCCATAACAGGCACCAGATGTACCAGCCACGAGCCTGACTCTTTAAAGGAAGAAATTCTCCCAGGCTGTAGTAAAAGCATATGTAACATCTAGAGAGGTTCGCTTTGCTGGAGTTGTAAAATCGTAAGGATTGTTCTGAACCCTGAGAACTTGGCATATAAAATATGAAGTGTAAGCTAACACAAGGCATCTCATTAACCTTAAGAATGAATTTCTTTCTTTTTTTTTGAATAGAAAAGAGCTTGTTGCTGAAAACTTAGCTTTCCAATTGTATGTAATCGGTCATGTAATTCACTATTAAATTCTGGTTAAAGCTTCAATGACAATTCTATCTGGCCTTTGTGGATAACCTTCCTGGCTCTTTATTATACAATGCAAACATTAGTTGTAGCGAAACCTTCTAACTGTCCCAGAAATCCTACAAAGTCTGGATTTTTAAAAATAATTATTTATTTTTTATCATTATTATGATTATGAGAGAGAGAGAGAGACAGAACATGAGAAAGCAAGCCACCAGGTCCAAGACTCAAACCTCAGTCAGTCATGTAGGAGTCCAGTGCTCCAACCACCAGACCACCTGCCTGCCTCGATATTATCTCAGCTGGAATAATTAATCTTGTCTTTGTTTTCCTAGTGGACACTAGAAGGTGACTAAAACATACCTAGAACACTTGTTCTGTATCTAGTGATTGTATTTTTCATATGTCATAGTTGTATTAGAGCGTGGGAAGGGGAAGTCTGTACATAACTAACAATGATGGCAGGTTAGTTGAGATGCAACAGTGTAAAACATGTGCCAGGATTTTGGTACTTTAACTTCCGAACTGTTTAGTTTTTTTAGTTTATAAAGTTGATGTGTGTAATGTTAGGTAATGTCTTCATACACCAAGGAGCTTCGCAGCATTCTGTGCTGTAGGGAATTACATTTAACTCCACAGTTATGCTTTCATTGTCTTACTGACCTGGTGATGGAAATCTGAATAGTTTTTCATGAAATCTACACTGATGATTCATTTATGTTGATACAATTTAAAAAAAAAAAGATTTCACAGTCAACCTAAAATAGGTGCAGATTTTATCTTAATACAATCATTAGAATAAACATTGTTTTATTGTAATAATACAAACTACTGATGAAGAGAGATATTCCGGGCGCTATTAAAAAAATCTTGGGTGGTCTTTTAAAATGGATGTTTATTTTTCTTTCTAAGTAGTTTTAAATGCTTAAAATGAGATTACTAAAATTCAAATTAAATTTAAGCAGCTGGAACGCAATCTAATTCTGCAAATTCTTTCTTCTAATCTCTTTTTAAACATAAGCCACTGTAATCTCAAATTTCTCTGCAGCATATGACACAGGGCTCTTCTGTTTAGTGTCTTTTAGGCTGTTAACTTGTAATCACGAAGCAACATAATTATCATACTTTAACGTGTCACATGTTATATAAGTTTTTGCAAAGTATATTCTTTTAAGTTTACTTATTTATTTATTTATTTCAATGAGAGAAAAAGAGAGAAAAAGACACCCTACCAGAGTCCTCACACTTTGATTTACCCCAGCCTCGACCAGCCTAGACCGTGGGCATGTGCACATACTCCCCAGTTTTACAGGGATGCTGTGGGATGTGGACCCAGGACCCGGGGGTCTAGCATTGCAAAGCATTATTGCTGCACCTAGAACTGGACTCCTTTCTTTGATTTTGAAATGACATTTATGAAAATACCAAATATGGGCTGTTTGGAAGTTATGAAAAATAACTTACATAGTATTGACAATACAACAATTTAGAAATGATTACAAATTTCAGATGTGCTTGGTAATGTAACTTTTACCTTGGTCTCTGTGACAATGTACAGATTTTGGTTTGTATACACACACATACACACATACACACACACACACACACACACACACACACACACATCCCACACAGGAGTGAGTGCTGAAACATTCTTAGAAAAAAATACACAAGTCTATTTAAAAAGTTTTACAAAATACTCCAGTATTTATACCCCAAAACTTTAGGGTTAACTTTTTGGCATGTAAACAGCCGTGTGATACGATGTCTGATAGCTAGGAAGTTTCCTGTATGCCTGTGGTATTACTATAATCAACATGCAAGTATATATCGAATCTCTTTTTCTGGAAGTTTAGAAATATTTTCTGAGACTCAACTCTTGAAACATACTAATATCTATCATAATCACTATTTGGAAGCACGCACTTTAATACATAGGTGTTTATATTAGGGACATAAAATGTTTTGCAAATACTTCATGATCATGCTACAAAAAAGATACATTTATCTTTGAGGATTTTTAGTATCCTTAATTTTATATATTCCTTTATTTTTAACTAATATTTATTTGTTTTCACAATTTAGTTGAACCAATTCAATGTGTAAGATACACACAAAAATGTCATGTTCTGAAAATTAATCTGTTTTACTTACAGACTTATTTTTGTCCCCTTTTATTTTACTTTAATCAAATCCATTCATTAAAATCCAATAGTAATTGATTCCCAAGTGTTTCCAAGATTTTGTATATGCAGAAATAAGGGAATAAGACCTATAGTTGGGC
The DNA here is from genome assembly GCA_026018925.1 of Tupaia tana. NCBI lineage: Eukaryota > Metazoa > Chordata > Mammalia > Scandentia > Tupaiidae > Tupaia > Tupaia tana. The sequence continues at coordinate 177,177,476 of JAKSZU010000006.1, forward strand.
ATTGTTGGCTCTCATTTTTATTTTTACTTTTTCATAATTAACTTTTAAAAATGTATAACCTTGGGGCCAGCAGGTGGTGTAGTGGCGCTGGATACTCCCACATGGCTGGCCATGGTTGAAGTCCCAGACCTGGTTGCTTACTTTCTCACTTTCCCTCTCTTTCTCTCTCTCTGACCAAATTAAAAAAAAATTAATGAATGAATAAATAAAATTAAATAAATAATTCTTTAAAAATATATAACCTCTTATTTACATTTGTCAAACCTCCTTATGGTGTATAATATGGATTTTCGAAGCAAGCCTGTAATGTACAATAATCAAATCAAAGGGATGACTGTATTCATTTTCTCAACAAAACCCACCATATTATGATATATACCTTCAATTTTTGCTCTAATAATTATTTTCAAGCTACACACACACACACACACACACACACACGAGTAACAAAATCTCTTTTTCATTTTCTTTTGTTGTTGAAAACTTCATATTTCAATTTAATTTAATTGATCATTTAATTCACTATAGGGGTTATGTACTCTCCTGACAGAGAGTGAGGGAGAGAAGCAAGCACTTTCTAGGTGGCAGGATCACACTGAATCCCTATCCTACATCTCTCACTCCATTATGGATTTGGGGCATGTTCATGCATGCACACACTCAGTGTATTTCTCAAGCGTCCAGGTTGGGGACGCAAACCACAGGGTCAGCCCTGTGCTGTCTGGCTGCTTTAACCTGCCACGGAGTTTAGCAACATACCACTGGGGTATGCTGTTCCACAACCCATTTGCCCTATCTACAGGCATCCCTATCTCTGTTCAATGTTTTTTTCCCCGATACCCTCATATTTTCTATCTCCCCCAGCCCCTATGCAGACTCTGGTGTCTACAATTGTCTTTTCTATTTCTGTCTTTTCAAATCTCTCAGTTTCTGCCATAGAGTACAGACATTCAGCATATATTGAGGGGAGACACACAGTGTTTGTCTTTCATGGTCTGGTGAATGCCACTTAGTCTTACATCTTCTAGAGATGTCCACTTTGGACTCAGTGCTAAAATTTTGCTCTTAACTGTTCTTTTCAATGACCAAAAGAGATGAATTATTCTTAGAAGATAACCGTTAAAGAAAGAGATCGATTCTCTATATTGTCCTTGTAATAAACCTGTCATTAAATACTGTGGCATATTCTTCGTTCCATGGTAAAATTTTGAAGTTATTTATTAAATAACTTAATGGGTCATTGGTCACTAACTACTATCTAACGAATCAATAAAGACTTGGTTACTTTTTTTTGTGTTTTAGTTTTTAGGTTACTCTAAATTGATTGGAGTCCAGTTCTTTGGAGCCCATAATAGCAGAACTTAGTATTTCTACATAGTTGAAACTCCAACTGTCTTGAGTCCAGCAGAGTTTTAAAATTTAGAATCTTAAACATATTATTTTGACTTCCAATACTGGAGATAGCAGTTGCAATACAATTATGAATTTCTCACAGTCTTCCATTTGGAACTTTTCCATTTTTTATGGATACAAAACAGTAAAGGATTAAAAAATCAAATTCCACATGTCAAAGTCGGAAGAGATGTTCTCCTCTTCCATCCCCCAAAAGACATAATCATACTCTTTATTACCTCGAGCTTGATCCTTGAACAATTTTCAATTCTACATTTACTCGTACAGTTACTGAGCTCACACAGTATCTATTTTTACACTTCTAGAATAGAAAAAAAAATTTTTTTTTCAATACTGGAATTGTTGGCTATCCCTATTGCTCATGATGTAATGACAAATCATCTTTCAAGGAAGGAAACAATGTATTGTCACTAGAATTATTGCAAAATAATCCCTCATATCTCTTTCTACTTATTTGAAATTGAATGGATATTAATTAATGTACAATTGTAAATCTCTATTTTTATCCTATAAAAGGTAAATATTAGAAGGTGCTACTCTTTAATAATGCATAATGATTAAATAAGGGCATGGCATCTCTAACATTTATCATTGCTTGGTATTGTGTACATTCAAAACCTGCTTCTCTGATTATTTTGAAAATAAACTGAATTGTCACCAGCCATCTTTAATTTACTGTGTGGTGGTGTTCTATAAAACATTCCACTTATTTACATGCTCTCTTGCACATATCATCAAGTTGCTTCCACCCTCACATTCTCTGCTCCTTTCCATCTTCCAGTACCCACAATCGTACTCTCTACTTGTATGCAGTCAGTGGAGATGTTTGTTATCCTAATTTGGTCATTACAGATTATATATTGTTTTGAAAAACCAGCCTATACCCTAAAATCTTGTACAACTATCAAATATAAATTAGAAATTACACTAACAGTTATACAATAACTTTTAAAAGACAAAAAAAAAAAAAAAGAGAGAGAAAGAAACTGCTTCTCTTTAGCAGCTGAGGCTCATGACAGACCTCTGCATGCTGGTGGATGCTTTGACATGTCCATTTAGAAATTCTACTTCAGAAAATAGTGCATTAAATTTTCCTTCAGTATTCCTTATATTGATACAGATTTGGAGGGAAACTAGTTAGTTTTGCATGTCTTTTCTTCTTTGCTGGGTAAACTTTGGTGTGCCATATTAATCTTTCTATTAAGTTAATATTCCTTAAAATCATTAAACAATAAATAAGGAGAATGTTGAAATGTTAATGCATGAAGCCACCGAAATGTGTTTTAATCTCATAGAGAAAGAAGTTATTTTTAGACTTGAATCAATATATGTTGTGGCTCTGATTCATGGAGTTTAGTTACTTTTTATTTCTAATGCAAAATGCTTTTTTTTTTTTTTTGCTAGATAAATTGTTTTCTTGGCATTTCTTCTTTTGCATTGAAATTAAAACTTTTAGAGGTCAAGTCTTCTTCGTGGCATTGAAAGAGTGAATTTACCTGGGGAATTACTCCTTTTATGACTTGAATTTTTTTTTTAAGTTTCTCTAAAGAATGTAATAAAATTCACACAGAAAATGCACGGGAAGTACTGTTTGTTTTTGTTTTGATATAGCTATTTTTATTCTTAAAGGTTCTCTTTTATTTTGCAGTTACCTGTGGCAGATTCCATTAACTATTGTGGTAGGAAATAGAAGCCATGTGTCTTCAGAAGCAATTATTTGGGTGTCTAACAAATCAGGTAAAATATATATTCTCCCTCAAGGAACTATTTGGCTTCAGATAATTGTTTAGCAACTTAACCTCTGGTTTCAGTTGTTATAAAATGTGAATAAAGACAAATTAGAAAGAGAAGATGGGGAATGATAACCACCTTTACACAATTAGATACAGTAGAGTTTCTATCAATAAATGGTGTAATTTCAGTTTACCTATGTAATTACTAAATTTATTTATTTATTTGATGGTGAAGAGAAAATGTGAAAGTAAGTATTTATAGTCTTAAAGTTAGCTGCTTTAAACTGGATAATTTTACAATCCCCAAAATAATTAAAATGTAATCATAAGTACTAACAGAACCGTATGCCAAATACTGAAACACAGACCTTATTTTAAATTCCATTTTCCTGCTTCTTTTACAGACTATCTCTTTAAGGGATGAGAGAGGCAATATTCTCTATGGAATTAGATAATTATAGGGCCAGAAGGGAGGGACTTAAGCAGGTCATCAAGCCATCCCCCAGTTAGGGTCAAACCACAAGGAGCAAAGAGAGATGAGATTCTATATTCTTTCTAAATATCTGCAAATAAGATAGTGACCTATTTCAATTCCCTGTCAGAAAGCTATTTCTTGAATCCAATCTACATCCTTCATGCCAGACTGTGAACAGGTTTCTTTTACATCTATTTTCTACTGATCTGGGAAAAGTTAGTTACTATCTTTATGTTACATTTCATTTAGATTTAGATGGCCGAATGTGTCCATATTTCATTTTTCTTACACTGTACTAATGTGAATTAATTAGTATTATTTTGCTATTTTGTAATCATCATTTTAAACAACCACAAGTCGCTTTTTTTTTGCAGTAAGTACAAGTATAAACAAAACAACAAATATTGTTTCTTCCCCTCAGTCTTGCTATTACGTGAGAGATTTAAATGCTCAAAATAGATAAATCAATATACAAGAAAATGTTATTATAGCAAAATCTAATCTGATTACCAGAATTATAAAAGCTTATAGTTCAGGTGAATTTTCATTCAAATTTTCACATTATTGTATTTTTATCAAATAATTGCATGCTATGAAAATCTTTTACTTACACATTTGTACATAAGGTATTAATGCACTAAAATGCCTACTTATAAAATTTATTGATCTTTCTCCTTTTAAACTGTTTATTATGAACTATTATTTTCATTTCTTGGAGTTAGCATTATACCATGATTCTGAACTCACACTTATTGTATTATTTATCTTTATGCTTCTCTTTTCTCCTCATATAGTTGTTTTATTTATCTACATATTTTGTTAAAAAAACAGTGAGTGAAAGTAGTGTTATTAAAATAATCATGCCTTTTATAGGATTGTTGGGGAGGTGAGACAGAATTGTTTTTAAAAAATAAAGTAAAACATTCATTTTTGGAAGATAGAATGAAAGTGTGAAAATACAAAAGGGTAAAGATAATGATCAAACTTCGGATGAGCCCTACACTCGTTGTAGAAAGGAGAGGTTTCAGGGAAATTCTGATTCCTGTTGGATACATTTCCTGGGCCCATTTTTTTCTAACTCTGTTTTTTTACTCTTATTTAGGGTACCTTTTTTCTCCACACAAAGTATAGTAAATAGTCATGGTTTTGACCAGTCGGCAAAGGTTGTTTTATTTGAGGGTTTGATTTACTTTATAACCTTTCATTATAATATAGGAATAATAAAAATGAATTGGTTCCAACCATATGTTTGCCTGAAATACCAGCTACATTGATATGCATGGTTATTATACCACAGCTGGATATCTGTGCAGTGTACTATTTGAGGAGGTGCTATTTGCATGGACTGTGACATGAATGGCACACTCCCCCCAAAATTGTGCAGAGTGCAATCTGAGCCATGTAATGTACCATTTTTATTCATTTATAACAGATCTTCTGTCTATGTAAACATTGTCATAGCTGAAATGTTGAGGCTTTTGTTGGATTGCCACACTAAATAAATTCTACCTGAAATGTTTCCTGAAAATGATATAAGTATAAAAATCTAAAAGAAAGTTTCCAAAACAGACCTAGAGATAGACAACCTTTCTTTCTTGTCTTTTCAGTCTCATTCTAATTGTATTCAATTTTGTCTTGAAGTCCATAATAATGACTAAAAAAAGCCAATACCAAAGATTGAGAAAGAAAGAAAAAGATGATTAACTTTGATCTTCTTTATATGCTGTCATGTCTTTCCCCCCGCACAATGTATTCCACTAATAGCAATGACAACTGTTCTGCATAAAAACATGAAGAATACAGATCAGTATATGACATAATGATAATGTTGCTGGACTCCCACATAGTTGACTGTGGTTCAAGTCCCAGACTCAGTGGCTTAAAATTCATACCGGCTGCATGTACATGAGTGCCCAAAATCCCAAGAAGGGAATAGAAGAGAAGGGATTGCAGTTTGGCCATCCCCCTTGGGGTGGGGGATAATTTCTGTCTCTCTCTGTCTGTCTCTCTGGTGAGCGCACATGCCCTATAGCAAAGGTCTGTTTTTCTAGAAAAAAAATAAATAAAAATGAAGAATATATTCTTATAAATTCTTGTCAACATATGCTAAAAATCCCACAAGTAATGAACCATGCCAATATTTTGTTGTAATTGTTCATTGTCAGTAGTGATATAGGTTTTATCTCATGAGATATTAAGGCAAAATTATTGGTGGATAGCATAAAGTATAAATTAGATTTGAATTATCATATATTCCTGATAGTTCAATTTTTAAAAATATTATGAATGGATATCTCATTTCAAGATAAGGGACAGATTTTTCTTTTTGCCTAAAAATAGTTAAACCAAATTTTGTTTTTGACAGAATATAGGAGTGTATAATGTTTTTCATTCTTTGCAAATACCGAGTTCAAACATTTGTAAATACAGTCACTTGCATGGTGACTTGTTATTCCATTGATGGTAAATAGCTCTCCAGTGAGTGGAGGGAAATTTATTGCCAAATATTGTGAAAGAGAATATTTAAAATAAAAGAGAAATGATCCTGACAATGAGAAGTAAACATTAAAGATATCGTAATGCTGTAATGTCTTTCTCAGCACTGACTCATTTAAGACTTACAAACCTTTACAGTGATTATTATTTTTATTCCCCTCTTTCAAATAAAGAAAATAATGCTTTAGAAATAATTTGCCCCTTGGGGAGCCAGCAGATGGTGTAATGGCTACGCTGCTGGACTCCTATATAGTCGACTGCAGTTCGAGTCCCGGACCCGGTGTCTTAACCTCATGCTGGGCACATGTGCCTGTGCCCAAGATCCCAAGAGGAGAATGGAGGAGAAAAGATTGCGGTGTAGCCAGCCCCCCTGGGGGGTGATTTCTCGCTTTCTGACTCTCTGTCTCTCTCTGTCTTTCTGGAGAGCACATGCGCTCTATAGCAATAACCTCTCAAAAAAAAAAAAAAAAAAAAAAAAAAGAAAGAAAAAGAAAAAGAAAAGAAAAAGAAAGAAATAATTTGCCCCAGATTTCAGTTGCTTTTAATTGCATGAAGAATCGGCATTAGCAGCTTGGTTTTCTTAATCTCTCTACCCTTCTCCTGGCTACACTCTTTCTTTCTCTCTCTCTCTCTCTCTCACACACACATACACACACACACACTACAATTTTAGTGGTAAATTTGGTAGTTTCCTTTCCAGATCTGTCAATGAACATGATGTCTTTGGATAGATGTACAAGGTTCTATAGGTTCTACAAAACACTATCTCATGTGATTTTCATGAGTCTAATGAGGAAACCAACATGCGTTATTATCTCTTAATGTGTCCTACATTGTTACCCTTGTTATTTTTTTTTTTTTTTTTGGTAAATTGTAATTCTTCTGCAACCAGTAAATATTGGGTAAAAATGCCCAATCTTCTCTCACTTTTTGTTTCAGAGGAAAGCATAAAATACCAGCTACTCTTATCTTTGATGCCATTTTGGATACATCCTAAATATAATTTTTCATTATTATTACCAACACTCGAAATATAACTCCCATACTTTTATTATGGTACTCATCAAATACCATACCTCATTAGGCCATTGGAAAAGATCTCTTTAAAATTCATTGCTTGACATTAGTTAATTTGAAGAACATTTCAGGTATATAATTAACTAGAACTGAAAAGATATTTATAAATCTATTACAAAATCTTTCAGGGAATCATTTCTCCAAAGATCTCATTTGTAACAAAGACATAAAAATATTAATGAACAGTAATAACCTTCAGGTTTTAGTTATAAATTTAATAATGGCATATTTAAAAACAATAAATCCCTGCCTTCATATTTTGGTCAGATAATGTAGAAGGTATAGAGTTTATTTATTTTACTTTAATATACAGATTCATGCTACTTTGATTATACTTGATTATACAGCAACTTATAAGTTGCTGAAAGAGAAAAGCTTAAAAGCTAGAGCCAAGTGAATCAAATGGGGTTAGGTTATACCAGCTATCCAAAATGCAAACAGGATATTACTTTAAAAAACAGGTTTAATTTTATAGGAATATGTTATTTCAAACTCGTCAAACTTGATGCTTTAACATTGTAAAGTTTTTTGGGGAAAAAAATGCTGTTTTGGATGAAATAATCAAATTAGCTCTTAGGTGAAGGGAGTTCGGTTGTAGTTTTACTATTTGTCATTATAAAAGTCTTAGTATCCTTGAAGAGAGTTAAGGCTACTCAAGATCCTAAATTCTTAAGTTTTAATTTTTCTTTGCTGAATTTAGCCATGATTTATTAAAATCTCTTGATGAAGTTTTTGGATTTCAAAAGTGCCACATTTTCTTGATGGGTATTTCCATTGTCATTTTTATATCTGTAAAGTGGGGGTGGCATTCTAAAGCTTCTTTAAAACAATTGTGTGTGTAAACACATTAAATATCTGAAAAAATGCAATTATTAAGTTCCACAGACTTAAGAAATCATTTGTATTATAGAGAAATACCTGACAGATTTATTTGCCTAAGTACCACGTTCAATCTAGGTAAAATATCTAAGAAAAATATATCCTTCCACTGAATCTTAGAATTGGAAAGGACTGTCAGGCCATTATTGGGCCCTCATATTATGATTAAAGACATTGAGAACCAAAGAGAATCAGTTACCTAAATTCAACTATTAATGTACAGGAAGCTAAAACCAGAATCCTGCTTTTCTCCATTGCTCTAATTCTTTTTCCAGTGCCTTTTTTGCCTTTTCAGATCATTATAAGAATGTGAAATGTGTATTATATTTCAGTAAGTGTTTTACCATCTAGTACCGATAGAGTGTGTGTAACGTGGTTTCAAGGACAGTGAAGTCAGAAACCTGAGGTGGACCATTTCCAGTTTCCTTGGACAATTTGATTAACCTGTCTGAGCTTTGTTTCTTTATTTGTTACAATAGAAATAATTTTTAAAGGTGGGAAAGAGTTGAAATGATATTTGAAACATTAAAGATCATATTTTCTTTTCTTTTAGAGAGAGAGATTTATGTTATAAGGCATGTGTGCTCACTGGAGACATAGAGAGAGAAAGTGAGAACTCACCTCCTAGGGGCAATGGCCATGCCACAATCCTTCTCCTTCCATTCTCCTCTTGGGATTTTGTACATGATGCACATGTGCCTCGCATGAATTCCAAGCCTCCTGATCTGGGACTTGAACTGTGGTTGACCATGTGGTGGTCCGGCACCTTAAAAACTGCACCACCTGCTGGCCCCAAAGATTGCATTTTTATGCTCCGTATATTTTTGGGTTTAGGCACAACTTGTTGGACTGCAGATTCTTGAAAACTTGTCATCTGTAACATGCCTTGTGTTAATCTACCCCATTTCAGACCTGAGAAGTGAATGGTCATTCATGTCTAACTCAAAATCTTATGATGTACTTTCTTTTTTGGTTTCTACTTGAGAGAATGTTCTGTAAATTCAATTCTTCAAGGAAATGAGGGGTGAAATTTACTTTTTGGTTGGAGCCTAATCTGTGAAAACCTGATACAGAGTAGGAATCAGTGGCATGTCCCCTGTTCAGACCTGAGACATATGGTTTCCCTGATGCATTTTACGGTTTTGAACTTGTGTGTGTGTGTGTGTGTGTGTGTGTGTGTGTGTGTGTGTTAAAGTCCACTTCGCTGTGTAAATTCTATGACACTTGAGTCCTGAAGATCAATAACAAAATCAGAAGGGTAAACTATGGTCCTAGGAAGTCAATAAAGGCTAACTTTACAAGGAGATTCACCTACAATTGTGGAACTGCACGAGACCCTCCCTTGATCCAACCCTGAATAGTATCTATTCTCCCTATTGTTAAAAACTTTATGAGCTGATAATTGGAAAGAAAAAAAAAAAAAAAAAACGAAAGAACTGGAGGGTATAATAGCAGGGAAGGCGAATGTGGATGCTAGAGACAGTATGGGAGAGGTAATGGGAATGAGTAATTGAGGGCGGAAGGGAGGGATTCAGGGAACAAACAACACACTTAATAGACACGGGGATGATAGGTTGTCTGTTGATGATAATGTATATAGTAATATCATTGTCTTGACCAATGTGCACTGTATTCATGCTGGGAAAAACCATGTTGTACACGGTGAAGAGATGCAATGACTAAATGTAATAATAAAACAAACAAGCAAACAAACAAACAAAAAAACCAAGTGGATGGAGTTCTCTCTGTGTACCATATTTGAAAGAATTAAACATGAGTAAAGACATAATATCATTTTTATTGGCTTCCATTAATTGAATTAGCTGGTGAACATAATCAAGTTACTATTTTCCAAAGAAAGTCCAATCAGCAGAATTTATTGTTTTTGTTTTTCATTCCGTGTGGAAATACTAGAGTCTTGAACAAATGGGACTGCCATTTTTTGAATTATTGATGATGACAAAAAGTCTGTTATTTATTAGTACTCCCAAGAAAGCACAAGGAAAAGGTCAAGAAACAAGACTTTCAAGTAAAGGAGCTCTATTGTTTGAATCACTTTTTTACTGAATAAATAAGTAGAATGTGTCTAACCCTTTTATCTTAGTGGTATATCCACACACAATCTATTTAGAAGCCACATGTATATAGTGGTAGATTTCTAGATTACATTATTTTTTTTTTCTCTATTGATTTTGGGTTACATTTGTTTTGAGAAATAACATTAGGTAAAGGTAATTGGGATTTGTCAGGGACAAAAATAAATGTGAATCTTATACATAATTGAGTTAATAATGAATAACCACCTAAAAGTGTTTCTAGCAAATTCTAGATGCTAGTGATTAATTAAAGAGTAGGTTTAAATTAGGTATTTAGGATGGCATTCTCATTTATTGATATTTTTTCTATCTAGTATGAAAAGATACTTCATGCCTTTTTAACTCTTTAAATTTAAAATCTGTCCCCTGAAATGTTATTTTCAGAGCAACACAGAATAACTTATTTGGATAAAGGAAGCTGGCTGCTGGGGAACATCAATCAAACTGGCTATTTTAGAGTCAACTATGATCTAAGGAACTGGAGATTATTAATTGATCAATTAATCAGGAACCATGAGGTATACTATGGATTTGCTCATTAAAGGTCTGTTTTGATATGTGAACACCTGCCGTTTTAATCCTAAATTTTTTCCATTTTTTCTCTGATTGGCCTCATAGGTTCTTTCTGTCAGTAACCGGGCAGGTTTGATCGACGATGCCTTCAGCCTAGCCAGGTATGTTTTCCTGTGGATCCCCACAATAAAACTTGTGTCTATAAGGTTTCTTCTATTAAGCTAAACAATATTTATTTTTTGAATTTAAGAAATTCAGAAAGAAAATAATTTTTATTTCACATACTTTGTGTCTGGACATGAGTTATAATCAGTATCCCAAACTTTTGATCAATAATAGCCACAGGATATTTCTGAATCAAAAGAACCTTGATCAATTCTGCTGCAAATTCAATTTCGCACTCAGGAGATTAATAATCTCTTCTCAATTTAATTAATGAACTCTACAAAATGACCATTATGCCATATGTAATTTTTAATAGAAAATGCATTCAAGTATCAGCATTTTTTTCCTCTGACTTATACCAATTTATCTTTTTAAAATTTGTTTTGAATATGATTCGTTAAAATCTTGTACTGCAAGATTGAAATAAATAGTCCATAGGGCAAAATCATTCTAGACAAAATATGTAAGTCTAGTAGAAATATTTATTCATTCTATTTACAGTTATATTTGTGATATTTTTATTATTAAATTCTTAATGTTCAGGTCAGGTATTCCTTTGATAGTCATTAAATAATTTGGACATAAACTCAGGCTATTTACCCAGTTTCAAAACTAAATAGTAAAATAAATAACAAACTCAGGTTTTTTTTTTAATTGTGTACTCTCCTATCCAAGTAGAATTTTAATTTTAATAATATAATTTTACAAACTACATTAGGGCATGGATAATTCTCTTTACTTACCTGGTCATTATGTCTTCTAGATAAGTATGTGAGATTGGTAGTTATGTCTTTGCTGATATGAACACATGACTTAGTAGTAGGTATTATTTTATATGTGATAACTGAAGTGACTTACATGTTATGGATTCAATTAAAGTTCAATTATCTTCTTTATGTTACAAACCTTTTCATATTGTAGCATTTTAATTTATCAAAACCAATGGTTTACATAGAGAAGGTTTGATAATTACTTGACAGAAGCAAGTTTGACATCAAATTACAGAAGTTGGTTTTTTGCAGGAAGAAGTAAAGGGTCAAGAAGAAATTTCTGATGCTTTTCCGTAAAGAAAATCTCTTGGGTCCAGACAGGGTAGTGTTCTCTGCTGAGACATCATGCTACATAGGCTGGGACCACCTGGGTGGCCCACATTCTACTTCTGGTCCAACCTAAAATCCAGGCAAGGTGGAGTGTGCCAGTAATACCAGCAATTCAGGAGGCTTAGGCAGGAAGACAGTAAAAATGAGACTCCATCCAAAACAAGCAGAGACAAATAATCCACAAATCCTTTATTGCCTCTTATTGCCACTAAAGAAGTCGAGAACTACTAATATTTTTCTTTACTTGTTCAGCGATGATCAGTGCCTCATCTGACTTGGCATGTAAGTTACAGAAACAGATTGACCTACCAAGGACAATTTACTAGCAAGGACATTTCTAATGATATTGGATCATGTGAGTGTAGTTGTTTAAGGGGAACTGGGGTTTGCTTCTAGCAAAGGTAAAAGTTCCATACTGACACTATTTCATTGGGCAAAAATGTAGAAATAATGAAGGTGGAGGAAGGCCTGCTGAAATGGTAATATGTAAAGATAGTGATTTAAGATGTAATTTTTTGCTCTGCTGTAAAATATGAAGATTTTGAAGTATTAGGTATGACAGAAATACTATTTTAACATAGAAATTTAGGAAGTCCAGAAAGCCAGAAAAAGAGTATACTTAGTATAATGTGCATTGAGAAAAGCAGGAAAAAGTTAAAATATTGAATATCACAAAAAAGAAAGATTAGGAGTGCAGACGTTCAGTATATATTAAGTGGGGCATACAATATTTCTCTTTCTGGCTTGCTTCACTCAGCATTAAATCTTCCATATTTTTTCACTTCCTATCAAATGTCAGGGCCTCATTGTTTTTTTATGACTCAGTAGTATTCCACAGTGTGTATGTGCCACGCTGTTTCAATTCCATTAATATGATAGAAACTCAAAGATGGGAAGGTATAAAAGCATTAGAGCAACTGTGAATACTAGAGACAGTGTGGGAGGACGGTGGACAATGAAGGCTGGGAGAGAGAAAATCGGACAAAAAAAAAAAACGCAAAACATTTAACAGATACAAAGATAAAAAATTATCGGTTGATGATAATATGTAAGGTAACGTCTCTGACTGGACTAATATGTAGTGCATTTATACTGGGAAGATTCATTTGGTATACTGTGGAGATGTACAGGGATTAAATGTAAAATATAAAATAAAAAAGAAGATGATTGAATGTATAAAATAAAATAAAAAATAAATTAATTAAAAAATAAAAAAGGAGTGGAGAAAGTAGGCAGCCTTGTCTTGTTCCAGTTTTTAGTAGAAAAGCTTTCAGCTTTCCCCCGTTCAATATGACGTTGGCTATAGGTTTTTGTATGTGGGTTTTATTGTGATGAGGAATGTCCTTTCTATGCCCAATTTGCTGAGTCTTAATCATGAAGGGATGTTGTATTTTATTGAATGCGTTTTCTGCTTTGATTGATATGATCATATGGTTTTTATCTTTCCTTTTGTTAATGTGATGTATTACATTTATTGTTTTGTGTATGTTAAACCATCCTTGCATCCCTGGAATAAAGCCTACTTGGTAATGGTAAAAAAATAAAAAAATAAATAAAAATAAAAAAGCAGACTCTCACCAGCTAAGACCCCTTGACACTGAACCTCCACAACTTTGAACTAAATAAAACTCTGTTCTTTGTAAAAAAAAAAAAATATATATATATATATATATATAATAATAATAGGATCTCAAAGAGAACTAATATTAACGCTAATAATTATTAAACACGTAAGGCACCATATCTAATTCTAATTCTGTTTTATATATACTAATTTGTTTAATTCTTATGGCTATGTTATAAAAAATGTATATACTATATATATAATTATTTACACTTTAAAGGTGAGGAAATAGAAACTCAGAGAGATCATATAACTTATCTAAAGTTGCACACTTAATAATTAATAGAGCCAGGGCCTGGATCCAGATAGTCTGGCTCTAGAGCCCATGCTATTAACCAGAGCACTATACTTCTTTGCAGTGATATTATTTGTTGTAATAAGAGAATCAGGCAATGGATTAGTAGGAGGACTGTAGGATTTTGCAGTAAAAGGTTGTGTGAATGTTATGGGTTTGAAATGATGGTGAGAAAACAAGCAATCAGTGATATCGTTAAGACAGAAGACTGATGGAAGTCCACTCATCTGCATTAAATGATAGAAGTTATTTTAAAATGAAATAGTTTATTTATTTTAGTGGATGATTTAAAAAAAATGATTCCTTGTTCAATGAGACACAGCATTACTTTCCATTTCAATTCCGGAAGCCTTAAAAGTTTGAAATAAATTTGGGCCAGCCGATAGCACAGCAGTTACGTTGCTGGAATCTCTCATGGCTGACTGCAGTTCGAAACCTGTACCAGGTGGCTTGAAAATCACACTGAGCACATATGTGTGTGTTCCCAAGATCCCAGGAGAATGAAGAAGGGATTGTGATGTGGCCATCTCCCCTAGGGGGTGATTTATTATTTTTTTTTTCCTTTTACTTTTATCTACATTTATTTTGTGCTGACTTTATTCCCATGCCATAAGTTTTTGTTTCTTGTTTCTTCTGGGATATCTTTTTCTTCTGTGTAACTTCCTCTTCTGGTTTAGGAATAGTTTGCTCTTTCTCAGTGAGGATCATCTCGATGTGGCAGAGGGAGCTCATATGTGGGTTAATCAGCCCATGAGCTCTGTATGTACGATGACACATCTTTGGTGCCTGTTCACCTGAATGTGCTCAATGACCAGAGAATCCACATCTAACCCCTTAAGTTCAGCATTACTCTCTGCACTTTTAAGCACGTGCAGCAAAAATTGAGCACTCTTTTTGGGCCATTGACTGTGTGTCCAGCCCCACTGTTTAGCCTAGGCACATCTACCAGCTCCACCATTGTAATGACGGAATGGCACACACTGCTTCTGTAAAGTGACAGCCTTCAGATACTTGGTGGCTTTTCGGATATGAATACCCTTGATGGCCTGGGTAGTTTCATGAGTGTTCTTAAAGTGAACACGAAGATTTGAACCTCTTGACTTACATGACTTTGTGGGGTTCTCTGGGTCAAGTGAATAGCAAACCATTTTCAAAGATCACCTCAGGCCGCTAATGAGAAGAGCTTCCCTAGGGGGTGATTTCAAACTTTCCCTCTCACTATCTCTCTCTCTCTGGTGAGCACACATGCTCTAAGGCAAAAAAAAAAAACTCTTAAAAATTTGAAATAAATCATTTCATTTATCCAAATTTACCATAAAATAATCAATATCATTGAATATATACTTACAACTTTCTGCTCTTGATATAATTCTCCTATAGAGTGAGTATAAATAAATACACAATTACATTTATTTAGGCACATGCCCTGCACTTACTCAGAGTTAAGAGTCATCCACATTTCATTTTATTCTAGTAAATATTTCATACGTTTGTTATTTGGTCTATACCAACCTGCTTCAATTCCTGAACACATCCTGTATTCTTTTTCTTCTTTAAAGAAACAAAGTAGAAGAAGAGCAAATATTTATTAAACATTTGAGTCTGGTACTATATTCAGGCTCTTGTGAATGACTTCCTTCAATCTTCTCAGTAAATCCACAACGTGGCTGTCATTACTATCAGCCTTTATAGCTGAGACATGGAGGGTAAGAAGAGTGAAGGCACTTATTTAAGGTTGCACAACTTTGAAGTGGGAAAAGAGGGATGTGATCCCAAACAGTGGCAAAGCAGTCTTTGAGCTCAACTTTGAATGAGTTTGCCCATTGTATGCAATTCCTTTTCATCCTCAACCCTTTAGTCTGTAGAGAATATTAGTATTCACTTGAAAAGAGAAAAACATTATTTTGCTCACCCTTCCTCGCTGAACCTTTATCCATCCTTTCTAGCAAGAATACATGATATTCAGTGGATAGAGGTGGCATCAGTTCTTACCTAGATGGTCAGTCACTTTTCTGGGTTCCTGATCGTTCTTGGATGACCTATAGGTGATGGCTTTGTCTCTTTCTGGAGTCACTACTACCTAATGTTATCTCTGATGCAGAACTGTGCCAATACGTGTTTGCTGCACAAATTGAAAATTAATTATTATTTTATAAACTATAAAGGTTCATACCAATATTTTTCAAACAACTAAGTAAATATACTGTAGGCATTATTTTGTTGTAGTTGGTCTTTAAAGAGGTAAAAGATACAGGAATGCATTCTAATTGTCAAAGATTAGAACAAAACAAGGAAAACAGTGTGAAATCTTTTTTTTGGGAGAGGTTTTTGCTATAGGGCGCATGCACTCGCCAGAGAGACAGAGACACAGAAAGTGAGAAATCACCCCCCTAGGAGGGATGGTCACGCTGCAATCCCTTCTCCTCCATTTTCCTCTAGAGATCTTGGGCACGCACACACACGCCCAGCATGAGTTTAAGCCTCCGGGTCCTGGACTTGAACCGCAGTCGACTACTTGGGATTCCTCTTTCCACCCCCTGCACTTTACTGTACTCACAGGTAAAATTTTCATATTTGGTATTTTTCAATCCAACATTTTTTTTCCTTCATACTTTGCTAAGTTTATTTTTTTTCACATGAACAGAAATGAATTTTATTCTCTGACTCATTCATAAAAGTAAGTCTGAGAAGCTTTTCATTTTTTCTAATTTTTCAGGATTATAATAAAGACTGCAGTATTACAGCCTTAGGTTGTGTATGTGTGTATTTTTATAGAATTATTTCTAGTAAATGGAATTGGGGGTTCAAACAGTATGAAATGTTTGATAAATATTGGAAATTGCATTCCAAAGGCTTTTAGAGTTTGAGCCTTTCTTAACCATGTATGAGAAGGTCTAATTCCTTCAGTCATCTAGAACAATGAATAATAAATATATTTTAAAATGTTGACAGTCTAGTAGCAATAATAATTTTTAGTAAGTTATTTATTACTGATTAAATAAAATTGTGCATCCTCTCATGTGTATTTTCCATTTGTACCTTTTTTTTTTTTTTCCCCCTGGAAATTGTCACCTGGCTGAAATAGGGAAGAAAAAAATCCTGATAGAAAATGGGCAAAAGTGAACCAACCTGATAGTGCTCTGGTTAAGCCCTGTGTGGAAGATTACACTTGACTGCCCACAGGTTTGAATCCTTGTCCCGGTGGTTTGAAAAACATGCAGTGCACATATACATACGTGCCCAGGATCTACACAGAGAGGACACAGAGAGGAACAGGAGGGACACAGGAAAGGAGATTTCAGCATAACCAGACTGCACTGCAGAGGGGACGGGGTCTCTCTCTCTCTCTCTCGCTCAGGGGCATACACGTGTCCTCTACATAAAATAAATAAATATAAAATGGACAAAGACTTTTTCAGTATATTTTTCTATATATTTTGGATTTGGGGGGATATTAATACTTTTAGTAGCATCCATTTTATAATATTTTCTGTCAACATTACACCACTTAACTTGTTAAAAAATTTTGTGATATATTTCACCATTCAAAGGGTCTTAACTTATCTGTCCAGTCATGCCTTTTATAGCCTTCTTGTCTGTCTTGCAGAGAAGAGATTCCTCATCTGAATTTTGAAATGATTTTATTTTTTCTTTAAATATTATTTTGTTTTACATCAGTCCCCTCAATCCTTCTTTCCTCTAGTCAATTTTTGTCTGAATAGAATGGAATCTATTTTCCTTAATATTAATAAATTAACCATTATTCTTGTCATATTTATTTAAAAGGCATTCTTTTTTCCCTTTCTTCCCATATATTTTATATTTTATTTATTTATTTTTTTGGAGAGATTTTTGCTATAGGGTGCGTGCGCTCGCCAGACAGGCAGAGAGAGACATAGAGACAGAAAGCGAGAAATACCCCCCCCCCCAGGGGGGATGGTCACGCCGCAATCCCTTCTCCTCCATTCTCCTCTCGGGATCTTGGGCACGCACGCACACGCGCCGGGCGTGAGTTTTAAGCCACCGGGTCCGGGACGCGAACCGCGGTCGACTACGTGGGAGTCCAGCGACATAGCCATTACGCTAACTGCTGGTTCCCCCCCATATATTTTAAATGGTATCTTTACCCTAATGGTCATATTTAGGAAATTGACTTAATTTTGTTTAATTGTTCTCTGTTCTTTTATGCACTAGTACCATATTGTTTTAATTAGCTTAGACTTGTATTATGTTGTGCTTGATACAATTTTATCTTAATTATTTACAATTTTATATATTTCCTTTTTAATGTAAATTTTAGGATCAGTTTGACATATTGCATTAAACACTTCTGCTACAGTTATAGCTGGATATGCATTAAATTTATAAGTTAATTTGTAAAGTATTACCATCTTTTCAGATTTTTGCTTTCCAGCTCTCCCCATTTATTCAAGTTTTTAAGTTAAGCTCTATGATTTTATGTACATGAGTTCTGGTAATTTTGTGTTATTTTTAAAAAATATATACTGCTATACCAAATGGTACAATTTCCACAAGTATGCTAACTTTTATTGCCTCTGTGGAGGGAAACAACTGATTGACTTAAAAGTTTCATCGTGGGGGCCAGCAGATGCAATAGCAGTTTCGTTACTGAACTCCCGCATGGCTGACCATAGTTTGAGTTCTGGACCTGGTGGTTTGTAACTCATGCTGAGTGCGTACCCAAGGTCCACGGAAGAAAATGGAGGAGAAAGGATTGTGGTGTTGCCATCCTCCCTGGGAAGTGATTTTTCACTTTCCCTCTCACTATCTCTGTCTCTCTCTTTGGCAAATGAATGTGCCTTAAGGCAAAAACCTCTTAAAAAAAAAAAAAAAGAAGTTTCACTATGTTACAACTGACATTTTGAAATTAGTGACCTAAAATTGCTTCAATATTTTTGTTGCTGAATGTGTTTATTTTTGTTGCTGATTTTGATGAATCACTATTAGGTTAGAGGATATAAAAAAATGAATAAGATGCATTCTTTGTTTTCAAAGAACTCACAGTCAGGCTGGGAAGATACCCAAGTACTTCAGCAAGTTCATGGAAAATAGAGTTAAAATACATGTTTATTTTGTTGCAATATAATTTGGAAATCCATGGATAATTTTTTCAAAATATACATTATCCATGAATTTTTGAGGACCTCTCAGACTTGGCATATAATTAACTATATTCAATATGTAAGTGTGGGGAACCAGCAGTTAGTGAAATGGCTGCTATGTCACTGGACTCCCACGTAGTCAACCGTGGTTCGTGTCCCGAACCCGGTGACTTAAAACTCATGCCGGGCGCGTGTGCGTGTGTGCCCAAGATCCTGAGAGGAGAATGGAGGAGAAGGGATTGCGGCGTGACCATCCACCCAGGGGGGTGATTTCTTGCTTTCTGTCTCTCTGTCTCTCTCTGTCTGTCTGGCGAGCGCACACGCCCTATAGCGAAAACCTCTCCAAAAAAAAAAAAAAATATGTAAGTGTGATGAACAAAAGTATTATGAAAACATTGAGGAATAAGGAATAAATGTGGCCTGAAGGAAGAATATAAAAATATTATATCGGAAATAATTTCAGGAGAGTGAAGGTTTGCCATGGAAGTCCATTTAAGGTTTAAAAGTAGGAGAATGAGAGCAAAACCCAAGGTGTGAATGAGAAGATGGACTTAGAGCAGGAGGGCAGTTAGAACAGCCGTGACTCTGGTACAACCTGGGTAAAGCAGAGATTCGAGTTTCTCAGGAGCGACAGCTAGATAAAGTAGAAGAATTGATTGACATAACTTATTAGTTCAGTATATCATAGAAACCTGAAATTTAGAAGATTTACAATAGGAAACAGAATGACCAGATTGGATATATAAAGCTTGTTAATATATTGAAGTACAATTTTAAAAGCTATAAAAGTGTGCATCACTAGATTGTGGACTTACATAGTATTTTAGCTGAAAATATTCAAAATACATTTAGAAAAAGAAAAAAAGCTCTGCAAAATTTGTGCATACTTTTACAAGAGTCCCAGAGACAAATCGTCACAATTATTATCATCATCATTGTGTCATTATCATCCTTACCTGGGGCAATTACTATATCGGTTTTTATATTTAGTCACCAGTTTCTGGAAAATTCAATTCTGCAGAAGGCATGCCAATTTACTGTGTTGTTAACATCAAAATATACTTCTTTCTTTGCTTGCAAAATATATTTTAAAAATTACTGTTATAGGCTATGCTGTTAAGGATCCAGTCATTTACAAAAATAAGGGTTTTGCGATATTACTAATATTACGATTTAGTTTGCAAGTTTTGTTAAGAAATAAAATAGTGGTCATTTCTTGTAAAATATTAGTTTTTTATAAATAAGCATACAGACCCATGTGTGCAGTTTATGTGTGTCACTTAGAGTTACTCTGAGTATTGGGACAATTATTAGTAGTGTGTAATACATGTTTAATGAATGTAAATATTAAGCAGTTAACATATACTTTTATCAATTTGTTTCACAGCTTATAAATCTGAGATGTATCAGAAAAAAATGGATATTCATTATATTAGCTACTGAAAATAAAATAGCCCACAAAGAAACAAATTATGAGAATATTTGAAATCTTAACTTATACTTTTTTTTTTTTTTTATTTCTGAGCATGGTTTCAGGTTTAGCAATAGCATTGTTGAAATAACCTTAACAATGTTTGGAAAATGAAGGGCAGGAATCTTCTACTTATGAGACTCACTCCTTCCAACGTGGTTTCTGTGTGCGTGCGTGTGTGTGTGTGTGTGTGTGTGTGTATGTTTTCCCTTAGGGCAGACAGAAAGTGAGAGGGAAGGTGAGAAATTAGCCCCCAGTGGGGGAAGGCCATACCAAAACCTCTTCTCCATTCCCCCCTGGGATCTGGGGCGCACACACGCAGACTATGATTTTCAAGACACCAGGTCCGGGACTCTGGTTGGCCATGTGGGAGCCCGTTGATATAACCCCTGCTCCATCTGCTGGCCCCACTACTATGTGTTTATTAGAAGATCTTTGTGTCTTCCAATAGGTCTCTTGTACCTTGTTTAAGGTTTCTCTGACAAACCGTATAGCTTGCTTATTGCTGCAGTAGCATGGTATGCCTGAAAAGCAGCTGCACCCTGAACCTGCTGAGATGAGAAGCTCTTTTCCCTGTTTAGATAGCTGATTGTTTTAATGTGCTGACCTCTTATGAATGACATTGAGAATGAAACTTAGAAACTGTGAGAAATACGTTGGCAGAATGGATTTTTGTCCTCATTGCCTCACTCTGTTATGAAGCTCACAGGACTACTTCAGTTTTGCTGAACATTGCTGTGAAAAATATGATTGAGAGTCCTGGATCCTTCTGAAGCTATTTACTGCTTTACACATTCTGATTTTATGAAGGCTGTAGAATTTCAGAATTTTTTCTTCAGGACTTACCCTTTACTTTTTTTAAGTACTATATACTGGGTATTTGAGAAAGTCATGACGCATTTTTGCACAGAAAACTATAGAAAAACATATCATAACTTTCCCAATGACTAATCATTTCAGCATAACTATTTTTCTTTCTTAGTTATGTTTTATGGTTGACTATGAGAGTTATTAATAATAATAGAACATTGATTTGAATGTTTTTTTTTTTTTTGTACTCACTAGACAGGGAAAGAAGAATGATTCTTAAGCTGTTTGTATTAGACTCATATGGGAGAAGCATCTATGTATGATTATGCTCTTAGTTATCTTTTGTTAAGCCTCTAGAATATGGTGTATGAAAGGATTAAAATTAAATATTTATGAAATCCTAAAAGTGATAAAATTGTTTATTGCAAAATATGATTTGTAGTTGGCTATATGCTTCCAATATTTTACCATTGACCAAAAGCTATTAAAATTAGCTCATAGTTATTCTCTCAGCTTTCCTAACCAGATGTTTCAGGCTCTGACCAGTGACTTACAGTGAATCCTTTCAGGAGCTACATGGCCATCCCCAGAAAAGCACCTTTCTCACATCTCTGAGACTAGGGATTCTAATTATCCATTTGTCATCATTGGTAAATGCTTATCTTAAGACAGAAATCAGTCAGCTTGAAGCCCTCCCATTTTATACCTTTCTGCATGCAATTATTTAAACATTTGTATCCCCAAGGCTTCTAACTTGGTCTTAGTTTATGCAACACTTTGCCACAGATAAATGTTAAAAATAGTCTGAAATATTTTCAGGACATTTTACTGTAACAAGCTGGGAGTCTCCAGCTTTCTTTCCATTATAACCCAGTGAAAGCCTGGAGTGTATTTCTGATTTTCAAGCTACACTGTTCCTGCAGGCAACTGCTAGTTTGCTCAGCTAGAGGGTGAGTTAGCCACTCCTTTGAGCTGTCTTTAGAAATCTGTTGGGAACCAGCAGTTAGCATAATGGCTATGTCGCTGGACTCCCACGTAGTCGACCACGGTTCGCATCCCGGACCCGGTGGCTTAAAACTCACGCTAGGTGCGTGTGCGTGCGTGCCCAAGATTCCGAGAGGAGAATGGAGGAGAAGGGATTGCGGCGTGACCATCCTCCCTGGGGGGGTGATTTCTCGCTTTCTGTCTCTAATGTCTCTCTCTGTCTGTTTGGCGTGCACACGTGCCCTGTAGCGAAAATCTCTCCAAAAAAAAAAAAAAAAAATCTGTTGAGGGTGGAGTCACAGGTATCCTTGGGATGAGGATTTATGGGGAGCTACTATACCAAGTACTTCTGAGAAGTACAGGTGCCTTAAGGTGTTAGAGGCAGGTCTGTGGCTCTTGAGGATGGCAAACTTTCTTAGAGACATTTCAAGTTTGCTCCATTAAATCAAAAGCAAATTTGTAACCTTCCCGTGCCAAATTTGTGTTTTAGCTCCTCAGGTGAAAGTGTTTTAGTATTAGAATATGCTTAATGTTTGAGAGCACTGGGTAGAAAGTAGAAGAGAAGCATTTTGACATCATTCTTTAGATCTGATCTATTTTCATAACAAACATCCTCTCTCTTTTATTTGTTTATTTCTTCAATGAAAACAAGAGAGAGACAGCACTCCCCTCCCATGGGGTCCCAACCTCACCATCCACCCCAGCTTCAGCCAGCTCAAGATCTTGGGCAGGTGCATGCCTGGTATACTCAGAGAGGTCTTCAGACATGAACTCAGAACCTTCCTAAGCAGGTCAGTCTCCCAGAGCATGGCTTTTGACTCCTGCACCATTGTCCAGCTCCTGGCCTATCTTCCTGAGTCACAAAACTGTGGATGGTATTCATAGGTTACAGAGTTTTGCATGAGTTGTTATTTTTTGAAAATAAGTCTAAATCTCCAAAGGCAATGAATTTGTTTGAATAACTCTAGGCATTTGTGTTTTTTAGCATCACATACATTAAAAATAATTTTATAGCTTACATTGTAGTTAATGCTATCTTGTCAAATATAGCCCAAATTGTGATTCTTTTTATTCCCTAGTTGTTTCATAACCTAAGTCTGAGATTTCATAGGGATTGGCTCTGAACTTCCCAAGAATTTAAAATATTTACCTCTTTACAGATAATTTATTTAGGTAATACTACCTCCAAAAAGTCCATTCATACCATCAACTTTACTTGAATAAATTTTTAAGATGTGCTTTTAACATAAAGACTTGACTATTCTCTTGAACTTAGATTCCTGGCCTTAGTGTTCCTTTTTTCATGAATTTGAGTTATCCCTTCTTATTATTATTAAAACTTTTTGATTGTTTCTTTGAGTGTGACCTGAAAGAATCATCTGGAGTATTTTATTAAAAATCATATATTCCTGGGGTACCTGTGAATCTGCATTCTGTTAACTACTTCATATTATTCCGATGCACATAACAATGTGAAAACCACTGTTTTTGAGGCCCCAAAT
Organism: Tupaia tana; assembly: GCA_026018925.1. NCBI lineage: Eukaryota > Metazoa > Chordata > Mammalia > Scandentia > Tupaiidae > Tupaia > Tupaia tana. Next base: position 177,201,232 of record JAKSZU010000006.1, read on the forward strand.
GGTATTAGACAGGTAATCACTTTTCTGAAGCTGAATGGCCTTAGAATAGACACCCTGGGGACCAGCAGTTGGTATAATGTTGCTGGACTCCCATGTAGTCGACTGTGGTTTGAGTCCCAGACCCGGTGGCTTAAACTCATGCTTGGTGCGTGTGCGTGTGTGCCCAGGATCCCGAGAGGAGAGTGGAGGAGAAGGGATTATGGCGTGGTCATCCCGCATGGGGTGACTTTTCGCTTTCTGTTTCTCTGTCTCTCTCTATCTTTCTGGAGAGTGCAAACGCTCTATAGCAAGAACCTCTCCAAAAAAAAAAAAAAGAATAGACACCTTTAACAGCAGTAAGTGTGACTTCCTTTAGATCATGGCATCATGGATGAGTCATTCAACAATGAGGAAATGAGGCACTCAGTTATAAGTAGTTGAAAACATGTTTTATTTCTATTATTGAATAAGATACCATTCATCATAATATATTTGATAGCTGTAAATGAAAGTGATAATCTGAGTATCTCAGAAATTTTCCCAAGCATAGACAGATATTGGACAGATATTCTTGTACAAGTAAGAGACACACTTATGTTGGGATAAACATATTGGCATACATTTACCATGAATATAATTGTAAAGCAAAGAAAGCAGAGGCATTTCCTTGCATGTCAGCCTGGCTTCTATACCTACAGAACTTGGTAGGTCTACTGATATGCAAGTAGGCAGCGCCAGTTGTGCTTACTGCCAGAGTGTTAACTGAGGAAAGAAGCACGTTTAAATTTTGTAGTTATTCTGTGATGCTTGAGGAAATCAGGAACTTTGAAAAAAGGAGGAGGAAATGTAAGTAAATCAATTATTTCCACCAGGAACTGGTAAGAATAAGATTGAAAGGAGGAATGAATTCTGGTCATTTAGAGATCTACGATTTCATCACAATACATCATTTTCTTCAAGAGCTGGTCAAAGTTGTACTGAGTTGATTAAACTAATGTTTGATCTCATAAGTGCATGTTAATGGGAAAGCATGGTGCCTTCATTTCACCCAGAGACCTAGTACTCAGTTGTTTTAGCTTCCTTGGGCTTCCTGGAGCATTAGAGTATGGTCCTCAGTGGAGTGTGGTCCTCAGTGATCTCTATTGATAATTTCACGTACTATCATAGCACTTTTCTTCTTTTTGTTTGTTTGTTTGTTTGTTTGTTTTGAGAGAATTTTAATATAGAGCATGTGCGCTCGCCAGAAAGACAGAGACAGACAGAGAGACAGAAAGCAAGAAATTACCCCCTGGGGGGATGGCCACGCCGCAATCCTTTCTCTCCATTCTCCTCTTGGGATCTTGGGCATGCATGCACATGCGCCTGGCGTGAGTTTAAGCCACTGGGTCCAGGACTTGAACCGTGGTCAACTACATGGGAGTCCAGCGACATAGCCATTGTGCCAACTGCTGGTCCCTCTTGTTTTTATTCACTGTGGACTGGCATCATATGTTAAACCTGTATGAAACTTTCCCTACAGTTTCTTGAAATGAATGTGATATAATCCTATCTTCCAGATTTTTTTCAAAAGATTTATGACTAATTGATGATCAGAGCTGGAATTAGCCCATCACATAATCTTTGCTTCACATTCTGAGACTCCTATGTTAATATATATATATATATTTCTATAGTGTGTAGCCTTAGCTTTTCTTGGTTGTTTCTGTTTGGTTTTATTATTTTTTACACATTCAGTCATTCCATATCATTACAGCAGGCGGAATGCATTTTCCCAGCATGAATACACTGTATATTAGTCCAGTTGAAGATATTATCGTACACGTTACCACCAACTGATGGTTTTTTCATTTTGCGTGCCTTAAATGTTCTGCTGCTTTCTTTTTCCTCTTTTTTTTTTTTTTTTCTGTTTTTGGAGAGGTTTTGCTATAGGGCGCGTGCGCTCGCCAGACAGACAGAGAGAGACAGAGAGATAGAAAGCAGGAAATCACCCCCCAGGGGGGATGGCCACGCCACAATCCCTTCTCCTCCATTCTCCTCTCGCGCCTGGCGTGAGTTTAAGCCGCCGGGTCCGGGACTCGAACCGCGGTCGACTACGTGGGAGTCCAGCGACATAGCCATTACGCTAACTGCTGGTCCCTCTTTTTCCTCTTGATTCTCTTCCTTTCACCCTCTCCCCTCCCCTATGCCACATCTTCTTCCCACACTGTCCCTAGTATCCACAGTTGTTTTGGAAGATATAAGCCTTTGAGCTCCATTGTTTTGCATTGTTAGTGTAAGTAAATCAATTGTTTCCACCAGGAACTGGTAAGAATGAGATTGAAAGGAGGAATGAACTCTGGTTATTTAGAGATCTACGATTTCATCACAATAGATCATTTTCTTCAAGAGCTGGTCAAAGCTGCCCTTTTATTTGAAGGCACTATTGTGAGATTATCCTGTAGTTTGGTTATGCCAGCATCCTATGGATGGTCAGTATGCATGTGGTATATTAGGTAAGAAATAGAACTATAATGGGGGACATTAGAGATAAATAGAACTGATCATTTACATGTGGAGGATAAGTCCAGAAGTCAGCCATTCGCCATCCACAGTAACTTTAGTTTAAAGATAAACTTGATGTTTATCTTTATGCTGTCTCCATATTCTCCTAATGAGTATACACTCATAGTCAATCCTACCTATTAGGAAAACCTGATTCCTTTGCCATAATCTATTGCCACCACCTCTAAGGGACACTCTGCCCGTCTTGTTCCTGCTCTTTATCTTACTGCTATCATCTGCACATACCTGGCCACAGCCCATCAGTGGCCTAGGAATAAGAGTCATGACTGTTGGCTAACATTTGTTGGAACTGCTTACCTCGTTTGTGACTACAGCCTTTCAAACCATTTTCTGCCTGTTTCTTCATTTTGTTTTCAATATTTTAAAAAATTGTATGTTGATTCAATTGTTTATGTTTGCTTTTTTTTTTTTTTTTTTTTTTTTTGGTGTGTCTTAATAGTTTTAACATCTACCCAAATCTGTTTAATTTGATTTCTCTTTGTAATTTCTAAGAGCCTAGGCTCTCAAGGTAGAATTGGAATTTTCCCCATCTTAATTTCTGATAGTTTGATTGGGGGTTTTATGCCAATTAAAATAGATTACACATGTCTAACCCAGGACAACACCCTCAGTTGACCTCCCTAAATATGATTTCTGGTCCCTTTCTTTCCTACCTTCATCGTATGTACTTTGACCCCTCCATAAAACTAGACACCATGGCTCTTTCTTGCATGTTCATCTTATGATACACCATAGTCATTGATCTCCTACACAGACCCTTTCCCTGGGCTGTCCCAATCACTTATTTGTGAACCATCCTTGCACAGGTGGTTATGCTAATCTTCTCTGTACCATTCCAATTTTAGGTATATGTGCTGCAGAAACAAGCAGCCCAAATCACACATGACCACACATCCTAAAGCCAACTTTTAGGGAAGTAGACTATGGCTAAAGTATATATATTTTTTGCTTCTGCCAAAAAGGATGGAAACTGCTTGATTTTTGATTGATGTGAGAAAACTGATAGAGACTCAACCAAAATGGGATACTCAGAGAGAAAAATAAGAATTTCCACATAGACTCAGTCTATGGAAAAATTAAACTGAATCCTTCTGGCATTTCACCTGTCAATGTAAAAGCCTAATTTTCACAAAGATCTATTTCTACTCCGGTTCTCAAAAATTCTCCTTTCATTTTGATTATGATATCATAAAGAAAGCTTTAAAAATAAAAAAGTATGTATTAATAAAGATATTCAAATATGCTTTCTCTTAGGGTCATTACTTACTACTTTAAGTTGTCTTGTAATAATGTTTCCCTTCCTAGAATAGAGGGGCCTTTCTGATAATCATCATTCTTAGCAAACACGTTATTCAGAAAATTGTAAAATGAAGAGCTGCTCATATTTTTCTCCCAGAAGTCATGAAATCTATTTTTGGCTTCAACTGGTTTTTTTTTTTTTTTTTTTTTTTTTTTTTTTTTTTTAAGGTTTTTGCCATAGGGCACTTGTGCTTACCAGGAAGAGAGAGAGAGAGAGATAAAGACAGAGACAGTGAGAAGAAAAGTGAGGAATCACCCAGGAGTCACTGGGGTGATGGCCACACCACAATCCATTCTCCTTCTGGGATCCTGGGCACCTGCACATGATGTGGTTTTTGAGCCACTGGGTTTAGGACTGGAACTGTGATTGGCTATGAGAAAGTCCAGTGACATAACTACTACATCACCAGCTAGCCCTGACTTCAACTTACCGACGAAAGCAATGCTACCTTGATAAGAAAACTAGAGTAAAGATAATGGAAAACAAACATTTTACATTATTTTTTATTTGCCATAAATGTATAGAGGATCTCCTTTTTTAAGTAAGAAGGGAGAATTTGGGGAAGAAGAGAAAGGAAAGGAAATTTAGTTGTAAAATTCCATACAAAGAGAATACACTTTCGCTTATGTGGCAAATCTTAAAATGTTGGATGATTTGAAATACGTGATGCTCTCTCCCTTAATTGCATGCAATTTGAACTATTCTGTGTGGAATGCTTCAGATGTTCTTATGTGGAATGGAGTACCTGTGAAGAGGCCTTCACTAGCTTGGATGTAAGAAAACATCGGATTAGGAAAACCTGACTTGTTACAACTATGCGAAAACCTATTCAGTGCTAGGTAAAGATGTGAATGCAGGCCAAGGGCAGACACCAAGAAGTAGTGCTGGGTCCTGTGGAATCAGACCATATTTAAATCGCAGATTGGATGATTCTTTCCTAAACTGAGAACAGCTTGGAGTCCTGTCGATTCACACCTCAAGAGGGAGGTAGACAAAGGCTTCTGGTTTTTCAGTTGAGTCACCTAATTAGGGTGAGGATTAAACAGAAGTTCAATATCAATGTTCCAAGTCTCCCGGTGGTAGGGCTAACCAAAAGGGGAAGAAGAGAGTGTGCAGTAAAGCAGGACATGTTGTTATCTAGAAGTTCTAGGAGTCTGTATTTGACAAATTCAAGCAAGGCTAATAGGTCCTGAAGAGAATAATGATTGAGTGTACCACAGAGTTTCATGGGGATTGTTAACCTAAACACACTCTAAATTAGCAGAGTTCCTTGGAATGCTGTCAAAATGCCAAACTAGAAAAAAACTTTGGGTGGAAATTAGTTGACTTTGCATTCCCCGTGTGACGATATAGTGGAAGTTAATTGTGTAAGCTGAGGGCCGATCATGAATTTTATCCATGTCATATTGAAGGAAATATCATTTATACTTTTTTAACGAGTAGTGGGTCTAAAATTATTACAGAAATACAGGTACTGTGCAGAGCGATGAGGCTGCTGGGCTCCTAGCTTACTATCCTTTTAAATTTCCATCTTTATAGAGTTTCTCAGATATCCTGTTTCCATTTTTATGTTACTGAATGCTGTTGAATTTTGACATAGATAGACTATCAATTATTTCTTAGAAGTGTGGAAAAAATGGATAAATTCATATGGAAGTTTGCATTTCAATAGATACAAAAGCAATATGTAGAGTATTTAGATAAATTATATATATAGCATGAACATTAAAGAGTTTGTTAACAGAGAAGTAGATGGGTGAATAGATAGGTAGGAAGATTATAATGGCAGAATTGTTACACTTATTGTGCTGTGATGTCATCACTATATTTGGCCTCAGAAATGCCTTTCTCATGCTGTCATGAGGAAAATAGCGTAGAACTTTTAAATTAGAAAATTACAGCTGATATTTAGGCAAAATAAATTCAAATAATTTTCTTAGTGGGAGGAAGGTATTACTTAAAGTTAAATATTTATACATATGAATTATATTCTAAATAATTATCGCATGTAATCATGTAAGGTTACAAGTGTTTGACCCAAGAATTTCTTTTTTTTTTTTTTTTAGAGAGAGAGATTTTTTTTTGTTATAAGTCATGTGCGCTTGTTAGAGAGATAGACAGAAAGACAGAAAGCAAGAAATCACCTCCCAGGGAGGATGGCCATGCCACACTCCCTTCTAATTCATTCTCCTCTTGGAATCTTGGGCACGCACACATTTGTACCTGCCGTGAGTTTTAAGCTGCTGGATCTGGGACTTGAACTGTAGTCAATCATGTGAGAGTCCAGCAACAAAATTATTATGCCATCTGCTGGTCCCCATATAGGAATTTTTAACATTTGCTTACTTCAAAGATATGTCAAATTAAAAGTAAGGAAGAAATGTGTTCTTGTTGGTTTGTTTTTATGATTATGAAAATACATAGAAGCTAGCAGAGAAATTTTTCAATATTTACTTACCTGGTTTGTGTGTATTATCATCATCTAACATCTATTATTCATTGCAGATAAGTTAATCAGTTTCTAGAGTGTATATAAATGATATTAAAATGAATGTGTGTTCTCCTTATCCTTTTCGAAGAAGTGATATAAGAACATCTATCACAAACAAAAAATGAAAATAATGAGCAGCCTGAGAAACACATCACAATGCTTTTAGTTGGTTGACCTTTTTTATTTTCATTTTGTTGCTTTTTCTAAGAATAGTTGACAAACGGCAAATACTGTATTCCAAAGTGTGTCAACAGTATCTTCCTGTTTAATAATAACCACTTTGTACATTTGGAAATACATGGGGATTAAGACTATATATAGGGCTCGCTGCTCACATCTTTTTATTTATTTAAAGCATTTTTTTTGTAGAAGAATTCTTAATAAAATAAATCTTAAATGCTCTCTAATATTTAGTTGTATGAGTGTATAAAACATCAGCAACAAACATTTTCATGTTTGAGAAATTTAGTATTTTTTAAAAACTTATGAGTAATTCTTAATACTTTTGAGCATGTAATTTTTATCATTTATTGAATGTGTACTAAGATATATTTTGGGGACTTTAATTATTGGCTCCATGACTGAAAACATGTTTAAAACTACTGAAACAGATTGTCAAGTTTCCATTAGGAATGGGTTACTTTCTTTAAAGTAGAATATGAGAATGTTTTTCAGCATAACTAATTTAAAAACTGACATCAATCATTCACTTCTAATATTATTCTATACTTTAGACAAAAAGAATTAAGAAATAATTAATTTTTTTTTTCATAATTGTTCCTTGTTCTTTAATTTTGAGTTTAAAAAGTTGTAGTGGTTGGGACCAGCAGTTGGCGTAATGGCTATGTCGCTGGACTCCCATGTAGTTGACTGCAGTTTGAGTCCCAGACTCGGTGGCTTAAAATCATGCCAGGTGTGTGTGTGCGTGCCCAAGATCCTGAGAGGAGCATGGAGGAGAAGGGCTTGTGGTGTGGCCATACCCCCGGGGGTGATTTCTCGCAATCTGTCTTTCTGTCTCTCTCTGTCTTCCTGGCGAGTGCACAAGCCCTATAGAAAAAAAACTCTCCAAAAAATAAAAAAGAAAAGAAAAAAAAAAGAAAAGAAAAGAAAAATAAATTAAAAAACAAAGAAGCTGTAGTGGTTTAAGTCATTGGCTCTGGAATTAAACACAAATATTAATTTTGCTTCAACAAAAATATGACCTTCTCTAATCCTTAGTTTCATTTTCTTAAAATAGTATATTCCCCTCCCCCACCCCACCTCCATCCCCCACCAGAATTCCTCTATTCAGTCTTGTCTGTTATAATCAGAATCTGTAGATAAAACACTGTTTACAGCAGTCTTATTTTAAATATTAAGTAAGATAATTTAGTCATTCTGTATAGCTCCAGGCCCAGTATTAAGTGCTTAATCAATATTTTCTGCTTTTATATAACATTTCATGAGAGACAAGGATATCATCTCAGGGGCTGAGAAGTTAGAGCTTGAAAGTACTGCCGTGCAGACAGTCACACCGCAATTCCTTCTCCTCTATCTCTCTCTTCTTTGGGGATTTGGACATGCAGACATACATGTCCAACATTTCTAAGGATGCTAGCTCTGGGATTTGAGCCATGGACCAGTCATGTCAAACCTGGCTGCCTTCACCAGATCATAAAGCCGATCCTAGGACATGCTCTTTTTAATTTAGTTTTACCTCATCTTAAAACAAGTTACTCTGGATTTGTTCTTTTTTTTTTTTTTCTTAAATACATGTTTACTATGTTGTGTGGGCTGGCCGCAAACTGATAATCCTCCTGCCCCAGCCTCCCAAATTGCTGGGATTACAGGTTTATGCCACCATGTCCGACAGAACCGATTTTAGTGAAAACATGTACCTGGGTTTTAATCTGAGTTCATTTGGATGAATTCGTTGACTCGTCTGCCATCTTCATTCGCCTTTCTCTATAATATATTCTTTCTTGGTGTCCTTCAATAAGCTTCCTTTCTTTGTTTTCTTTTAGTAAGATATATTATCATAATCTATAATAATGCTTCCAGTATATAGTATGTCATTTTCAACATGAACCTTTTGTATATTATCTTAAATTTAGTAGTTCTGATAAATGGCTAAAGGAGGTACAAACATCTCTGCATAAATATGGCTTTATGATCTTAAGAGCAAGGAATCTTTAAAAACAAAGTTTCTCATATGAAATAAAATTTTCACCAAATAATATTTAATAGAAATACATGTATTTTACTCTTTATTAAGTAAATGCTTATGAGGAATCCAGTTATAGCATTGTCCTAAATTAAATATAGGCTATAAAATCTTATAGAATATCCTCAAACACCTTATAGAAAAATATAATTCAGTCATTTATTGTAGGATTTTATCTAATACGAATGTTAGTTTCAGAAGACATGCAACCAAGGAGAAAAAATATTATTTCTGGATAGTGTGCTGACAGCTTCTTTAATGCTTCATGAAAGAAATTGCAGTTGAGAATTTAGGATGATTATTGAAAAATATCTAGAAGAAGGAAAAAGATGTATCACACTGAAGATATAATGATAACTGCGTCCAGCATTATCTAGCTATTGATCTTTTTTTTAGAGGTTTTTGCTATAGGGCATGTGCTCGACAGACCGAAAGAGAGAGACATAGAGACAGAAAGCAAGAAATCACCCCCCAGAGGGGATGGCCACGCCACAGTCCCTTCTCCTTCATTCTCCTCTCGGGATCTTGGGCATGCACGCACATGTGCCCAGCGTGAGTTTAAGCCACCGGGTCCGGGACTTGAACTGCGGTCGACTACATGGGAGTCCAGCGACATACCTGTTATGCTAACTGCTGGTCTGCCATTGATCTTATGTACTTTAGCAGTGCCTGGTATTTCAAAATAATCTTCAAAGAAGTACCAAATTAACTGACTTATTATATACATGTGGAAGAGTAAAGAAAAGCTGACAAAAATCAGAAAGAGAAAAAGATGAAATAATAAAATCTGAGAATATCAGCATGTGAAAGATATAATGAAGTATCTTCATTAAATTTAAGAAGAAAAGAGGACTTTCTTTCCATTACGAAAATTTGTCCTTAGTTTTGAGCTGAGACTCATGCCCAAATTTCAATTCTCCAAACAGGGAGAAGATATGTCTCTTTGGGCTTTCTCTAGTTTGGGTGACCTGTTAAAATGGAAAGGCCATTTTACAATGTTCTCTTTGCTCATCAGTTTCACTTTTCGTGTGATCCAGTTATACGCTGTATTTCTCTGGATTATAGCACTAATGAGCTACCCTGGGAAAGTAAAACCTATCACTCTGGAGAACATATACTATCTCTAGTTATGCAGTGTTACATGGGAATTTAGTGAGAATGGGGAAATACAGAGGTCTTTCCATTAAGCCTCATTGAGTTGAAGATCTTGGAGTTTTAGTGTTAGATCCATACTTAGAATATTATAATTATGCATTTTTTGAGTAACTTTGAGCAATCTTTGGTCATTTTTTGCATGGTTTTATAAGACAATAGCAGTTTGTACTTTAATTTTAAAAAGTAAGAGAGAGTTTGTATTCTAAACCAGAAAATATGTATAAAACTATTTTATAAATTATGAACTAGAAATTATATGTGAGCCTTCTTTAAAGCTACTATTGTGTTAGGCCATTTCTCTTATACGTGCCATAACAAGAGGTAAAAGAAAAGAAAAACTGTTGTAAATTCCCTTTTTCAAAAAAAAATATATATAGGTATATAGTATCCTTAAAAATACCATTTGTCTCAGAAAATTAACAAGTAATACTTAATTTTTCAGATAAAAGTAATTAATTAGTCAACTTTTTTGTTATGGATTATGTAACATACTATAGCATATGACAAAAAAGAAAAAAGTCGAACACCAGTGGTGTTCTCAGTAATTAACAGAACTTAACGCCAGTGATCATCATGTCTATGAATGTAGTTAGAATAAACATTATCATCTTTATGTACTTTTGATTTCCAAATTTTCTAGCTAAACTCCTACATTGCTTTTTATATTTGAAAATCTTAGCGAAAGCTTTACTTGTTAAAATACAAGAAATAGAAAGATTGACACCCATTTCTCTCTTTTAATAAATAAAATCCCAATTTCATGTATGTTGATTTTATGCTCTTGATTAGCATTCAAATGATATCTTCTGTAATTTTATCTTTTATCAAAGTTTATTTATGCTTTCATGAATGAAAGAAGAGTACAGAGAGAGAGAGAGAGCGAGAAAGAGGGAAACAGCAAACCCGCAGGTTCTGGATGCCACACTCCATCCTAGCTTCAGCCAGCCATAGAGATTTAGACAGATATGTGCTTGGTCTATTCTGAGGAGGGGAGTCTCTGGATATGAACCCAGAACCTTCCCATGTGGTCAGCTTTGTGGAGAGTCCCATTTTATGAAATGCCATTGTCTGAGCCCTGCGACTTTATCTTTGAATACAAACCAAAGTCCCAATTCAAAGTTCTGTATCTTCAAGTGAAGCTCAGATGTCTACATCAAACCTATGATTTAACAAGTTTGCTGTCCTTTGTACTGCCAATTCTAATGGTAGAGCAGAGAGTAAAACCTTCCATTCAAAATAGAAACATGGAAGACGCAGAGCTGTTGCAAAGAACTCCTGGGGGTGGTCAAATCTTCTTGATTATATTCTAGTTTTGCTTTTCAAGATTAGCTTCCTGGCCAGTTTTTCTTAATACTCTGGTTCTTCCCTTTGAGAGACTCTTCCTTTTCCATCATCCATCATGGAATATATGATATATGATATGAGGTAAATGATGAGCATCTTCCTCTCTGCCTTTGGAGCTATGCAGCTTTATAACCCTGATTCTTGTCTGTAGACAGCTGAGTATACAAGGGTCGTCACAAGTTTTAAACAATCACCCATTCTTTCAGTTTCTGTCATAGCCTGTTGACAGCACAGCTTTCTTAAACACATACTAGTCTTCCTGTTTTATTCCAGGCAATTCTGTGTGTGAATACCCGTTCTCATAGTGGCTTACATTCATGTTCTCAGATATTCTACATTTCTTTTGTACACATACCTTCTCTATTATTTGAGGTCATCAGTCTGCAACAGACTCTTAGACTCTGACCCTAAGTTATATTACTTATGTGAAAGATTAACTGTTAAATTCTCAAGACCCAGGGTCATTATTTTCAAGACTATAATTATTTTTGAGATTGTTTCTCCTATAAGAAGGCAGAAGGGTTTAGAGCATGGAGAAACAAACAAGAGGTTTCAATATGCCAGTCTGGAAGACTCATATTCCTTGTGCCTGCTGTCCCATGGTAGGAATCATATACATGGGAACACCTACTTTTGAGAGAACCATGTAAATAAAGTCTACCATGTCCTTAGAATAACAGCAAAACAGATTTGCTGTCCCATGGTAGGAATCATATACATGGGAACACTTACTTTTTTTTTTTTTTTGAGAGGTTTTTGCTATAGGGCGGATGCGCTCGCCAGACAGAGAGAGACAGAGAGACCGAAAACGAGAAATCACCCCCCGGGGGGATGGCCACGCTGCAATCCCTTCTACTCCATTCTCCTCTCGGGATCTTGGGAACGCTCGCACACGCGCCCGCCTTGAGTTTAAGCCACCGGGTCCGGGACGCAAACCACGGTTGACTACGTGGGAGTCCAGCGACATAGCCATTACACTAATTGCTGGTCCCGGAACACCTACTTTTGAGAGAACCATGTAAATAAAGTCTACTATGTCCTTAGAGTAAAAGCAAAAGAGATTTGGTGAGGTACGAGAGCAGGATTGATACTCTACAAATATTAATTGAATATTATAGCAGACATACATGAGGATGGTGGTTTCAAAACAACCTGCTCCAGACCCATAGATCCTTTGTTTGTTTGTTTGTTTGTTTATTCTGCTTTGTTTTTAATGTTGGTCAGTTGAAGGAAGTAAAAAATACATATCTCTATTTTCCTGATTTCCCAACACAAATTGCCAATAACAACAGCAGCAAAGATGAAAGAAAAAGAGATGACATCTGTGTGTGCATATGCATACGTACTTGTGTGTATATGTGAAATCTAGAGAGAGATACAACCGCAAGTCACTAAAAGTGACTCACAAATACAGTACATTATGAACCAAAACACAGAAGCATTCTGAGAATAGAAGAAAACACTTACAGATCTTCTGTGGGACACAGAAATCTACAAAAACGGACACACACCCTGAAGGGACCGCCCTATTAGGAATAATGAGATCTGGGGCGCCATAGGTTACATTTGCTGAATCTTTCTTCACTTGGAAAAGCAGGAAACAAATTCCAGTTTGAATGAGAAGACATGCAAACCCCCAGTTTTTGCAGGAAGCAGGGGGCAGAAGTGGTGGGCTGGGGAAGAAATATATATGGCAATTGGCTTGGCAACCATTAATTGAGACAGCTGGAAGAAACAATTAAATGCTAAATCACCACAATGAGAACCTGCAGTATACAGGGCTGAACTGTGAATCACACAGCTCTCCAGCATATTCTGAAATGGGACTATGGAGCAGAAATATGCCCCTAAACAGATGGAACCACTGATTTGATTAGAACCAGGTCTGAAATAACAACTCAAAATGTAAACTGCTACAGTTTCAATTTATTCACCATGATTGCTTTTAGCCACAATTCATCAGCCACTACTTCTACTGGGTAGGACTTTTCCCTTCAAATATGAGTGATCTTTAAAAATAAGCTAAGCTGAAGACTTAAAACTATGGAAAGATATCATAAGAAAGATAGTTAAGAATCACAGTAACAGCAGAAGGCCTATAATATCATACCAAAAATGTAAGTATACTCATATACATTATTTCAAAGAATTGGAATAAAAAATGTGTCTTTTTTGAGGCAAGTTTAAAAAATGCAAAAAAAATAAAGATGCAATAAGGCAACAACAACAAAAAAAATGGAAGTGTTCTGGTATTATAAGAAAAAAAAGCCATGTTAGAAATAATACAAATTTCATAGATATAGGGGGAAATAGGGAAAAGGAGACTAAGCTAGACATACTTGAGGTAAATGAAATATAATGGAGATCATTAATGTAACAAGAGACATTCAGTGTGTCTGTGTGTTGAGGTATAAGTGGGTAATGTGTTTGTGTGTTGTCATTTGTGTGTGTATGTATATATGTATACTTAATAATTATGATAAAGAAGAAAGCAAATGAAAAAAATTAAATGAAGACATAGAAGGAATAATTATTTTTACAATAAAGACATAAATATGTAGATTGAAAGAGCCTCTCCAGGCCAGCAGATGGCATAGTAGGTGAAGTCTCTGAAGTCTCACATGACCATCTGTGGTGTGAGTCCTGGACCCAGTGGCTTGAAAATCATACTGTGTGGGTGTGCATGAGTGCCCAAGATTCACGGAGGAGAAGGGATTGCACCATGGCCATTCCGGGGGAAGGATTTCTCACTTTCCTTCTCTCTGTCTCTGTCTCTCCAGTGAGCATATGCACCTTAAGGCAAAAACCACTAAAAAGAAAAAAGAAAGAGCCTCTCTGTGTTTTAGGGGAAAAAAAAGTGTTACGCAGAGGGATTAACATTGAGACATATTTTGGTGACTATGCTAGGCCTGATGGATTAAATGGAGCACGTTAGTTACCTAGAATTCGAAAATTCGGACTGGTTCAGATATCTGTAAGCAGAAACAGTCCAGTAGATAGAATACAATACAGTCGTATGTAGTCAAGTTATCCCTTGACTACAAAAGGCTGATGGTGAGTCTCAAATCTCCTTACGCAAAGAACTAAAGATAAAGAAACAAGGAAATCAATGTTGCAGAATAGAAAGTAAATCTCTAAACCATGAACATTCAGAAACAATTCAATAAAATAGTTAGAGAAGATAAAAAGAGGTGGCATAATGTATAAATATGCTCATTTCCTCATTTTTCTTAGTAGGGATTCAGAGAATATAAGTTAAACTAAGGATCAATCCTCAAGAAAAAAATGATTTTAAGATAGTAAAATTTAACTGAGATGAACTTCTCTTTGAAATAAAAAAGTAGCAGTGAAAGTTCATAAAGGGCTTTTTAGTTATATAGTGTGTACCTGTTTCCTGTCATTTAAAAAAAATCTGTTAGGTTTTAAGACAATTTTATCACTTTGTGATTTTTTTTCTTCCTAAATTTGTTTCTTAATATTAAATGTTATTCTCAGGGAAATGACTATCACAGTAGTATTATACATTAAGTAATAATGATAATGACTTATTACATTAAGATTTCATAATTGTCTTCTTTTGATAGTGCTTTTCTAACTAATGTTTCTAATTTTTTCACTTTTTATCTTTTTTGGTTTCAATGATATTGTTGAGCTAAATGTGATCACTTTAGCAAAATATAAAATGTTATTAACTTAATAGATTGTTCTATAAAAGATACTTTATTTTAACAGCCATATTTCAGAGTTATATATCTTTGTTCTGAATTAGCTGGCCCATTTTTTGTTATTGTTTTGTATTTTCATTGATGCTTCAACTTTAGAAAATTACTTCTTGTAAGTGCTAATGAGGAGTACATTTTTCCAACAGCAAGCAAGGACTTAACTATGGGACTGTTATTAAAATTAATGAGTGTCACTGTTAGAACACAGTAAATCTATACCATTAATGTCTTCTAATTGTTAATCATCATTAAGGACTTAGAACATCATTATCATTATTTTTCCTAAGTTTTATTTGAACATTATCAGCACTAAAGAAAATTAAGAAAGAGTTAAGGTCTTAAATTTCTAAGTTGGTGATCCAGGATTAATTCAATTTTTTAAATAAATAGTATATCTTGAATTTTGCTGTATTGGAAGTTGCAACTAAAAATTGAGAAATATGTTACATAGGTATCTATTAAAAGCAACTACTTTCACCATAAGCTCTTGTACCTGGTGGTTTTGTATATTTCAAGTGACGGTCCCAAAGGACAAAAAAGCCTGTTTATAATAATAGGTATTAATAGTTGTTAGCTGATTTCAAAAGAGTTTCATTATATTTTAATTCTAAGAATTAAAAGTGTTCTCAAATAAATTAAAAACTCCCCATAACTTCAAGTTCTCAAGTTGACATCATTTTAACGCCACCATTCACTTTAAACTCTGTTCAGCAAATTTGTTTAGCTTTGTCCTTTGTTTCTTCTGGTTACCATTTAGCACGCTTAGGAAAGAGAGCAAAGACCCAAAAATCATAACACACCTGCCTCCCCAAGGTGATTTTAAGTGGGCACAGCTATCATTTTCCAGATACTAATCCTTTTTCTATGAAGTGAATTATATAGTAGAAGTCCTTTTTCTGTCTCACAGGTAATAAAAAGTATTTTTACTTTCCACATTTCATCTGCAATGGCATTGGGTGGCTTTTAGCTCTAATTTGGAAGGGAGCATAAGATTCTGGAAGGCAGGAAAAATAACACTTTAAATCATAAAGAACTAGATTAGATATTTCATTCCTCTGTAAGTAAAGTAGAATATTTTACTGAGATTAGAGGAGAAAATGCATGGGTCCCGCAGAAGGCGTGTCCTTATCCACTCCTGTCCTCTCATTCACTATTGCTTGAAACTGTTTAGTTGACATTCTCTCAGACCACTAATAGCAGCCATGATTGAATTTAAGATAAATACAAAGGACTGTTAGTTATCTTGAGTCAATGAAAAAACAACCAAAAAAAGTCTTCTGTTCTTAGACGCAACGGACAACTGTTTAAAGACAGACAAAATGCGCTGTGTGTGTTGTGTCTGCACGAGACAGATGACGAGATAGTTCTCGGAGGGCGGAGTAAATCACCGCGTTGTCATTGTTTCCACAGTGTTGACCAACATGCTGCCAGGCGAGCTTCCCACTTCTGATTTAAATACATGATTCAGAATGACTTTGGAGGGTTGTGATACTCACGGATTTATGGCGCACTTGTTTGTGGGATTCTCATCACTGTACAGCAACCCTGTCGTTTTCGTGACAGAGCCTGTTTGACTGGTTTTGGATTTATGGCGGAAATAATTCAGAACACAGTAATAATTTTCCCTTGGCAATTACACTACCATTTGGTACTTTGTCCCTAAGGGAAAAATGAATGCGCTGGGATCTATACATGAGTTTCGTAGCTTGATGTGGGGAACAAATCAAGGTCAGGATCTAGATGCAGGACACATGGTTGCTCAATTCTAGGTCTGCTCGGGGGCGCTACTTCAGTTTACAAAATGCCCTCCCGTTTGCTGCCTTTTACCTTGCCCAAGGACCCTGAATAGCAAAGATTATTTTCCCCATGTTGTAAAGAAAGAAACCAAGACTGCAAATGTTGCCATTCTTGAAGTTTGTTATTCAGCTAAAATTTTTAAGCATACATTGTGTGAAGGCTTTATGGTACTTGCAGGGGATATGGAGATAAATGAGGCTTAGCCCCTGTTTTTTAAAAACTATTTATTATGATGAATTTCAAATATATACCAAAAAGCTGGCAAGAGAGTATGTAATGAAGCCCTGTATCCTTCGCTCTGCATCAACAGTAATTTATTCATGGTCAGCTCTATTTCATATCCTCATCCAAATATTGTGAAGCAAAGTTTAGACATCAATTCATGAAAAATATTTCTCTATAGATCTCTAGAAATATTATTTTTAATAGAATTATTTTATTTAACATTATTTATTTATTTACTTATTTTTATATTTTTGACCAGAAAGGGGCAGAGCAAGAGTGAGAGAGAGAAAGCAAGTCACCAGGTCCAGGACTCAAACCATGGTTGGCCATGTGGGAGTCCAGCACCCTCAAACGCCATGCCACCTGCCAGTCCCAAGAAATATTATTTTAAAGCATGACCACCTTCAAATGAACATTGCTCATCAACACCAAATGGCAGAAAAAGTTTACATTCCCAGTTGTCTCATAAATGCTGTATGTTTTCCACACTTTTTTTTTTTTTTTTTTTTTTTTTACATTTTGGTTTGAATGAGGATCCAAATAATGTTAATTTGTGATTGCAGATATGTCTTTTAAAATTCTTTTTCTTTTTATTTATTTTATCGTCACTTACTGTATACTATTACAGCATGTAAAATGAATTCTCTCCTCCAGAATACACTGAATATTGGCCCAATCAAAGATATTCCCATACTATGCTATGATTCCCCAGAGTCTGGATTTTTCTGGCTGCATCCCTGCTATGCACTTTCATGTGTTCCTCTGTCCTTTCTATCACCTTTGAATTGGTCATTAAATCTAGAAGCTTGATTCAGTACAAGTTTAGATTTTATATTTTAGGGCAAATATTTTTATATTTTAGATTTTATATTTTAGGGCAAATATTTCAGATATATTTGAATATGTTCCATGTTTATGTGTAGAACATGGCCTGGTGGTTACAGTGGCTGGATCTTACAGCCACGGTTTGAATCCCAGACCTGGCAGCTTGAACACATGCCTAGCAAGTGTGTTTGCATGCCCAAAATCCCAAAAGGAGGGGAAAATGGAGAAGAAGGGACCAAGGGGTGACTACACCCCATGGGATGTGCTTTCTTGTCTTCCCCCCTTCTCTCTCTGGCAAGTCTGCAGCCTCTAGCAAAAATTAAAATAATAGATTAGTGGATAGTTAAATAGTTGTCTTTTTATGGTATTTGCAGTTAATGCTGCTTAACGTCTAGTTTTATTAAATCATTGCATGTTGCAAAACAGCGATTCCTTTTTCACTTGTAAATGCAATAGTTTTAGGAAAAACAAACAAACAAAAAAACTGACTCTCATTTGCTATTTGGTGACCCAGTGAAACAAGTTTTTAAATAAAAATAGGGTAAATGATTAACTGTTTCCCGTATTTTTTAGTTTGAAAAATAATGAGCAAGTTTTCCAGCACGCTCCATAGTGACCAATTATTTTGTTTTGATGTTAAGTATCATTTTGACCTTATAGACTTAAGTATATTTGATATGCTTCATTTAGTGGCAGTTCTTATTTTTAGTGATACCACAAATGCTCTAACTTTGACCAATAGCTTCTTTAAAGTGGCTGCAGAGTTCAGATTCAGTGGGTTGCTATCACTTTGCTCTTGATAGATTCCTCCTGTCTCATCTAGCTGCTGTCCTGAAATCTTTCCATGGAATCATCATTGCCTTTTCCATTGCTAAATTACACTCTCAAAAGTTTTTGTTTATTTGTTTAAAAGATGCATTTAATTTTAGAGTGTGATGCTGTTTCCTGCTGAATTACTAATGTTTGCATCATTCTAAAATTGTAATTATGGCTGTACGTTTATACATTACCTAAGAGGAACCAGCAGATGGTATAATGGTTATGTTGCTGGACTCCTATGTAATTGACCGTGGTTTGAGTCTCAGACCTGGGAGCTTAAAATTCATGCCGGGTGCATGTGTGTGCATGTCCAAAATCCCAAGAAGAGAATGGAGGAGAAGGAATTGTGGTGTGGTCATCTTCCGTGACGAGTGATTTTTCACTTTCGGTCTCTCTGTTTCTCTCTTTGTCTTCAGTGAGTATACATGCCCTATAGCAAAAATCTCTCTATAAAGAAAAAAAAAAAGAAAGAAAAAAGAAAAAGAAAATTATGTAAGAAATTATAATGGCCTCATATGTGTATTGATACCTTCACTGATAAACTGGAACAGGACTTGGTTTGGGGATTTCTTTTTGACATATTTGATTGAGGTGGGCTGTCTTTGGGTTTCTTTCCAGGCACAGTCTGCCTGGCAATTATATCCAGAAAGCAATTTTCTCCATGGCTCATATACCATTATTTGTGTCTTTTACCCCTTTCTTCTCAGTCTTAGTATAGGACCTCCAAACCACTTTCCATGGTTTTGTTTGTGTTCTTTTTTTTTTTTTTTTTAAATAATTATTTATTTTATTTTATTTTATTTTATTTTATTTATTCATTCATTTATTTTAATTTTACCAGAGAGAGAGAGATACACAGAGAGAGAAAGAGAGAGAGAGAAAGTGAGAAAGCAAGCCACCAGGTCCAACTGTGATCGGCCATGTGGGAGTGTCCAGCACCTTAACCATCACGCCACCTGCTGGTCCCCAATTGTTTGTGTTCTTATAGCACCCTGAGATGAAATATATTTCTGTTGTTTGAAGTATTTTCTCCTATATAAATTAAGGATCATGTATATGATTGCCTCCACCTTTCTTCTATAAATCACATCCTAGCCATTTATTTATTGGTTTTCCTATGTCAACAACGTTCTGAAAGCAATGCTATAACGTGTGCTCTTCATGGTATATTGGAACATTGCTGCTAACTGGAGTCAGTGTCTCTAGGCCAGAGTCTGGATTGAGAGTGTTACTTGATTGATGATTAGTTTGTGAATCTAAGGAATAGGCATCAGTGGTGAGAAAGTGGCTTCAGCAGTCATGCTAAAAAAAATAATCATAATCTAAAAGCTATTATCTACAATGCGTTCATTAGGGTCCCTCATTTCGAAGTCTCAGCCATGAACTA
Organism: Tupaia tana; assembly: GCA_026018925.1. Classification (NCBI taxonomy): domain Eukaryota; kingdom Metazoa; phylum Chordata; class Mammalia; order Scandentia; family Tupaiidae; genus Tupaia; species Tupaia tana. The sequence continues at coordinate 177,221,041 of JAKSZU010000006.1, forward strand.
AATCATTCCCTCTGTTTTCATATGCTCTATCATGCTTTTCTTGTAAGACCTCCATGACTTCCAGTTGATATTGCCACATTCCTTTTTTCAGTTTTGCTTTCACTAGAAGATGGGGTGGAAAGAGAATTCAAAAGTATTAGCAGGTCTTTTTGGAATAGTGGAAAGAATATCACAGACTTGGGACTGGAAGACTGGGTTCAAATATCAGCACCACCTTTATTTGCAGTATGATTCTGGAGGTATCAGGTAGCCTTTCTGAGCCTCAGTTTTGATCTGTAATGTGGGGATAGTAATATCACCAATCTCAGAAGACTGTTGTGAGAATTTAATAATATATGTGTAAAGCATTGGCACAGGGACTGCCACACAGTGAATGCTGAATCTGAGTTGGCCAACACAGTGACTATCTGAGGGGATAAGGTCCTCTTTTTCTTTGCTGTTCTACAAAGACTGGAAATACACATTCAGAAATGTATTAAGAGTCACCATATAAAATAACTTTTAGGTTGATAATCGAATTCGGGTATTCCAAACAAAGAAAGTCATTCAGAATGTGTAAAAGCACTGTGTACAAATTTGATTATAACTCTGTTGTTTATGATAAGAAAAAAGTATATAACCATAATAATAAACAATAGCGAACTATACTTATCTTATTTGGAATGGTTAGAAACATTCCAAAGGTAATTGTAAAAACTTTTAATATTAATATTATTATGTTAAGTATACAAACTTTTAGTGCATTAAAATGAAATCTATATAAAAAGCAACATTTTTGAGATAAGCATTAAACCAGAGGATACCCAGTTATTTTATACCTTTATTATTTTTTAGGAGAGAGATTTTTGCTATAGGGCACATGTACTTGCTAGAGAGACAGAGAGAGACAGAGACAGAAAGCAAGAAATAACTCTCCAGGGGAATGGTCATACCGCAATCCCTTCTCCTCCATTCTCCCATTGGGATCTTGGGCACGCACACTCACATGCCTGGAATGAGTTTTAAGCTGCCGGGTCCGGGACTTGAACTGCAGTCGACTATGTGGGAGGTCAGAGACATAATCATTACACCATCTGCTGGTCCCTACCCAGTTATTTTTAAGCAATTTGTTTCAAATTATGTTGTTTCTCTTTTTCTAATTTCCTGTTTTTCATACATTTTTCCTAAAAAGCATGGGCCAGCCCATGGTTAAGGTGATTAGATCCTTCATAGCCAATGTTGTGGTTTAAGTCCTGGACCTGCCATCTTTTTTTTTTTTTTTTTTTTTTTTTTTTTTTAGAGGTTTTCGTTATAGGGTGCGTGCGCTCGCCAGACAGACAGAGAGAGACATAGAGACAGAAAGCGAGAAATCACCCCCCAGGGGGGATGGCCACGCCGCAATCCCTTCTCCTCCATTCTCCTCTCGGGATCTTGGGCACACACGCACACGCGCCCGGCATGAGTTTAAGCCACCGGGTCCAAGACTCGAACCGCAGTCGACTACGTGGGAGTCCAGCGACATAGCCATTACGCTAACTGCTGGTCCCTGGACCTGCCATCTTGAGAATATATGTGTGTGTGTGTGTGCCCAGAATCCTGAAAGGGGGGAGAAATGGAGTAGAAAGGATTGCAGCATGACCATCACCCATGGGAGGTGCTCCTCCCCCACCACCTCCCTCTGGCAAGTGCATATACCCTCTGACAAACTGCAAACATAAAATAAAAAAACAAAAAGTAGGAGCCATATAGGATGTTAGAAGTTTCACTGATTTATGAGCTTTTAGGTTAGTGATTTGATTTTCTAATGACAGTAAACTCAACTTTTGCAAAATTCTCCTGGATTTTTAATTTCTTTTACTCCCATGTAGATCTTCAGTGCATTAGGTCACTGCCCAATAAGCAAAATTCCATATTAGCTGTGAGAATTGTATTTTTCATGGGAATCATAAGCTAAGTGGATAATTTTTCTGTACTAAATTCAGGGTATTTTCTATATTTAATTTATGGAATGGCTCTGCTAATTAACTCAAATTGGAACATACAGCTTTCTGTAAATAAAATATGTATTCTTTTAAAATGTGTGTTTTGCTTAAATAGTTTATCAGTCACCTTCCCAAACTACTTAATTCTGTTTTACAACAATAAATAGTGCATGGACAAACTTTGGAAATATTTTTTTTCTGGTATCACCATAAGAAACTTTCTAAAGCAAATCACATGCATAGCTTATCTTAAAAAATTATAGTCTGTGTTTTCATGCCATCAATTCTATTCACTAAGAATCGTCTGTGTAGTAAAGGAGGATAAACTAAACTTAAATTTCACTTTGTTCTCATCTTGGAAGTCCACGTAGCACATTTGAAGTTCACTCTCCACAGCTTCCAGTTACCCTTTTAAAGTATAAATTAGATTATATCAACTCCTAGCTCAAAACTTGTGCTGCTTCGGGAACCAGCAGTTAGCGTAATGGCTATGTTGCTGGACTCCCACGTAGTCGACCGCGGTTCGCGTCTCGGACCCGGTGGCTTACAACTCACGCCGGGCGCGTGTGCGTGCGTGCCCAAGATTTTGCACCATCTGGGGGGTGATTTTTCGCTTTCTGTCTCTATGTCTCTCTCTGTCTGTCTGGCAAGCGCACGCGCCCTATAGCGAAAAACTTCTCCAAAAAAAAAAAAAAAAAAAAAAAACTTGTGCTGCTTTTTCATTTCACACAGAATCACTAGGTCTCTGCAGGGGTAGAGCAGGAGTCATGGGTGGGACCATCTTCTACTGAGTCACCTTCCAGGGGAATGAGAATGAGAATATCTTATCACCTTGGGGCAGGACAACCGAAGTGATTGATGAAATGAAGGAATTCTCTCCATCTGATTTGAAGACACTGTGATACTCTATATTTAGAGTGACTCCATCTCTGATGAAGAAATATAAAGAAGAGAAGCTGTGAAGCTGATTGGAACAAGCCAAGAAAAGATGTGGAGGTCACATATGACCAAAGGAAGGCTAAGAACTAGACTGAGAGTGAGGCTGTTGCCAATGAGCTCTTCTTCAGAGAGGATATCACATAGAGGAGGGACGCTCCATGTCAGAGTACCTGGCTAAACAGCCAGAAGAGAAAGACCAGGTGAGAAAGAAGCAAGGACACATTTTACAGAAAGCAACCAGCTATACTGGAGGAGAGGAGTCCAGAGTGCTATAGTTACCATGGAACAAGATCAGAAAGCTGTCAAAAAGGTGGAAACAAAGTGCAATCAGCCTTGTATCCAGTCCGTGCTGATCGGCAAGCCACCTTCTCCAGCGTTACCACCAGAACCCCCGGCAGACTCTCAGCTGCTCTGTGCTGGCCAACCAGTGAATGCTCTGGTTCATCAAGCCGAAGAGCGTGCTTGAGAAGAGAGGATAAAATCAACTTTCGGAACAAGCAAAACTCTTCCAACCTTAATTCCAGAGATGGAGCTTTTTTTTTTTTTCCCCCTAGGAATAAATTACCCATTTAAAGACAAGAAAAGAAGCACCGAAGAGTGGATTCAAGAGAATCATCACATTTTGATCAACAACAATTTGAAAAGGGCATGCTCTCTACCTTTTTACCATTTATTCAACTTCTGCTGACCACAAACTCTTTCTCTTCTGGTCATGCTCCATAACTTGGTGATTCTCCACTCTAACAATGTTAAGTTATTTGGAGTGGAAAAGAGGGGGGAGAAAAGAAATTTGGGGACAAGTATGCTAGATAGAATTGTCTAGGCCATGGCAGTTTTCTTTCTTTTTCTTTTCTTTTCTTTTCTCTTTTCTTTTCTTTTCTTTTCTTTTTTCCTTTTCTTTTCTTTTCTTTTCTTTTCTTTCTTTTCTTTTCTTTTCTTTTCTTTTCTTTTCTTTTCTTTTCTTCTTTCTTTCCTTTCCTTTCCTTTCCTTTTCTTTTCTTTTATTATCTTTCTTTTCTTTTTCCTTTTCTTTTCTTTTTTCATTAATTTTCTTCTTTATTTTAAATTTCTTTTTCTTTTGTCTTTGTATAAGAGCAATTTCATTATAACTTATTATGGTGATCATGCAAGTAAAAAGACAAAAAAGAGAAAATATACCTCTTGCCGGATTGATGTTTATGATTACAGGTGAAATAAGGCAGTTTTAATACTTTTCTCAATGTAAAGGCCACATGGGCTTGTAGACTTCTTCCTTACGGTGAATACTGACATCTTCACTCCCTATCAATAAAGAATAAATTTACTGGGAAAAAAAATCTGAAGTCCTTATTATTTAAGGACCTTCGTGATCTAGTTGCCATAACTTTTTGCAGCCTTTTCCCCTATCCTTCTCTGCCTAACTCCACTCTATCCACAAGGACCTTGTGTCATTCTTCCAACATCCCACATTTGTTCAGTTAGTTTCAGGACCTTTGAACTTGCTATTTCCGCAATCAGAATTCCCTCCTCTAAGATCTGATCACCTTGTCTTCTCCCTCTACACAGATGTCGCCTTCCCTAGCCACCCTATTGTAATCATTCGCCCGCAATTCTCATTCCCTAACTTTGCTTGCTTTCCTTTCATAGCACCTGGGAGTCCACCATGTATTTATTTGTGTATTAAGTCTAATGTGATAAATGCCATGAAAGTGACATGTAAACAGACGTTCAAGGAAGAAAGGAAGCATTTTACCCAAAGTGGCATTTTGAGAGGCAGCCTCATGTGGAGGAAGCAATAGGAGCTTTCTTGTCAGTCCTGGTTTTGAGTCCCAGCTCTGCCAGGTGTGCTTGGCAAGTACTTATTTTATGTAAACTTTAGTTCTGTTATCGTTTTTCTGTTATCGTTTTTAAAAAAGCGCATAATTGTAGTAATTATGATGCTTACTATTACTATCCTTAAGGATAGTACACTGAAGAAAACTTAGAATATCTTTCCATAACATCATAACTGGTATATGGCATGTCCTCAATACATAATCATTTAAAATGATTAAGTTAATAGATTTCTAGAAAACTATTCATTGACTTTGGCTATAAAGCTTAGGTGTTTTCCCCTTTTTGCCAAATGGCTTGTGTCTATTAGCTCTCCTAATTAGTGGGCAGATATAGACCTTGTTTTTAAACATTGTTATGTACCTGGAGGACCCCCTATATTAAGATGAGGTTTGATTTCTTGTGAAATTGTGTTTGAATATGAAGTATGGAGAGGAAAGTCTTCTGTTATGTTGGTGGTAGTGAGACTGTGCAGGTTGAAAAGTTTATGTCTGGATGTTTTATTTTTGGTTATTTAAATGTTTACTAAAGAATTGACCCTGGAAATTAGCCTTACCAACTTATTTCCTAGTAGCAAGACATTTCCAAGCCCTGCATCAGTTTATCTAAATTTATGGTGTAAATAACACTGTAGCTTGTAATAATGTAATTTTCTGATCAAAGCAAAAAAAGCGGAGATGTTCATATATTGTCTCTGCTTTCATACTGGCTACAAAACTGTTTTATTTTGGCATTGACTGGCTCATCCAAAACTATTGGCTAGATAGCAATGGCCTTTTAAAATGTGTATCATTAATAAAAATCATGAGGAAAATATTATAAATATTACACTAATAGAATTTTCTCATACTGCTGCTATATTTTAACTTTGAAGACGCTCAACTTTTAAAAAGTGTGCTTATGCTTAAGTTTTAGTATGCTTGCCAAGTGCTCCTTTTTCTTAAGAGCTATGACATTATTGCCATAATTCAATTTAGTTTAAGGAACATTTATTGATTGTCTGTTTTGTGCTAGGTTCTCCATTAGAGAGTGTGGATAAAAAGATGAGTAAATCTCATTTCTTTTTCTTAAAGATCTAAGTTCAGTAAATGAAAAATAAAATACTATAACAAAATTATTACCATTATGATAGTTATGAATAGAGATAGCAAGGTATTATTGGAGCCCAGAGAATAGATATCCATGTCAGTTTCAGGAGACGGCTTCCATGGAAGAGAAGGAGCAAGAGGAGGTGGTACTATGGGAACTTTTTCTGTGCAGTAATCCATAGTCCTAATTTTATGGACTACTGTTAAGAAACTTCCTTTTTCATCTACTCAGGCAATGGTTCAGCAATGCTTGATACCTTTATTTCCATAGGAATTGACCAAATAGACCATTGGTTGACAGAGATAACTCTCCTATCTTTTTCTCTTTTTATTCTGTGGTACTTCAGGGACAATCACAGTTTCCCATCTGTACCATAGTATCTTCCCACAAAGAATATATAAAAGTTGGGACCAACAGACGGTGAAATGGTTATGTCTCTGGACTCCCACATAGTTGACCATTGTTCGAGTCCCAGACCCAGTGGCTTAAAACTTATGCCAGGCATGTGTGAGTGTGCACCCAAGATCCTGAGAGGAGAATGGAGGAGAAGGGATTGGGGGGTGGCCATCCTCCTGGGAAGTGATTTCTCGCTTTCTGTCTCTCTGTCTCTCTCTGTCTTTATGGTGAGTGCATGTGCCCTATAGCAAAACTAGCTCTTTCTCAATAAGAAAAAAATTATGAAAGTCTTTCCATAATGAACAATAAAGAATAACAGATAAAATCTAGTAAACTTTTTAATTAAGCATTTCAGTAAGTGCTTTAAAAATCTGCCCTAAGGGACAGTGATAGTGTCTTCTGCATATAATGTGAAATATGTAGTAGACTATTTATTGACTTTAAATGAATACTCAATTAATGAAGGGTGCGTATGTTCTGGAAGGTCTGAAGATTGTGCTTACCTCCTACATCCACAAGTTTCAAGCACCTATGAGTGGGAAAAAAACTCACAGTAAAATAGATTGTGTGTAATCCACCCATCTCAGTAGATTTAAGAGTTAACATCACAGGAATTCAGAATGTTTTTTTAAAAGCTGTTCTGGATCTTAGGTGAAAACAAAGTCAGCTAAGATCAGAGAATTTCAACATCAGCTAATATAGTCTTGTTTTAATCTCCTTCTTTTAAAAATACTCTCTTGCATGCCTGAAGATATATTTCATTGCGAGCTCCAGTAAATTGGAAGAGGAGGGAAAGGAGGGAAGGGTGTGTGTGTGTGTAGGGGTGGAGGAGGGGAGGAGTAGCTGTGTAGCTGCATATGGAAAATCTTTTATCTATTTCCTTAACATTCTTTGTGTGCCTCTCTTCCTCATTGTCTTTACTTTGATTCCTAAATCATTTCTTATGCCACCCACACATAAACAGCAGAAATGATAGATAACATCTATAATCTCTCCCTAAGATATTAATGAGACACACTTAATTTTACATAAAATATTCTTTGAATTTTTTTTTTCCTATTTTTCCAGCAAGGTTTCCCTGTGACAATGCAAATTTAGGGAAAGTGCATTTCAGCATCAGGACCCTAAGTGTGCTCCCTGCTGGGCTGATTACTTGGAGCTAATGTAGTGTTCCATTCACTGGATTCCACACACTCCCCTATATTGATTGCATTATCAGTAGTAGTAATCACAGATATCATTACCAGCTAATTACACAAACACACATCTAAGCTAGGTAACTTATTCACCAACATTATCTCTTACAATTCTTAATTTTGTGATGAAGCTGATCACCCTGTCATCCAATTAAGTGGAGCAATATATTTTGATCTAGTAGGCTTAAATGCAAGTATATTGAATTATGTCCTAAGTAATTACTTACATATGTTTGTAACAAAGCAGAATGAGGGCCATTCGAGTTTCTTATTCTATCTGAATTTTGTTTCTTATTCTGTTTGAGGATTACATTTGAGAAGGTTAACTGCTTTAAAAAATAGACCCAGAAGTTTGGATCAAATATCGCAGAAGTTATTCCCTGCTTACATTGAGACTGGGTGTGAGATCTGACACTTGGCCATGCAGTTGTCTGGGGACCTAGGCAGATTGTGGATATATTCAGTACAAGACTTTCAAGGTCACCTGGAAGATTCACTTCAGGGAAAAAGAACATAAATGCACTAATGGCAGGTGTCTACAGGCAACCCCAAAAGTGAAACACATTCATATTTTATTGGGTAGATCTTAGTTACATAACCATGCATAAATATCAGGAAGACTGAAAATTATAGTCTGTCCTAGGAAGAAGACAAGAGCATGGATTTTGGGGAGTAGTTAGCAATTTCTGCTAATTACGACTTAAAACAGAACTTACTACATTTCTCTATTCAATGAATACTTGTTTGTCGTTATTGGGAACTTCAATCAGACTCGCTTTTCTTTTTTCTGTGTTTTAAAAATTTTTTACAATAAGCCAGATAGCTTATAAAAGTTAGATCTAAGCCCTACCTCTTAGATTTGTGAATATCAAACAATTGAAAAAAGGGAGAATATAAAATCACAAAGAATTTTTCAAGTTTGTCAAATGAATTGTGCCCATATAATTATAATTCTTTTCTCAGCAGGTTAAATTATAGATTTATAGGCTAGAATAAAAGGTTTTGGGGCTCAAAAGGTATTTTCTAGTTCATCCTTTTTATTATATAAACAAGGAATTTGAGAGCTAGAGATTTAATTGCGTGCCTAACTGTACAAAAAGTGTTAGTGGGAGAGTCAGGTTAGGCTCTTTCTCAAGTCTAAATCTCTTTCCATAATATTATTTGTCACTTTCTTTGTTTGCAGTTATATAACCCACAAAGGGAAGTCTGTAAGTTACAAGTCTATGAAAAAATGTCCATCTATTTGTATAGATGAAGTAAGAAACAATAAGTTGTTATTGAAATAGGACTATCATGTCTACATCTGTATCTGGGAAATATATCCAAACAGCTTTCTAGAATTTCTAAACTTGTTTGAAGATCTGTAATAAACTAGCTACTTACTAAAGGTTATTTTTTTAACAACTACATTACTCTTCTTTTTCTTCAGCAAAAAAAAAAATCTTCAAGTTTATACAATCCAGGACCAGCAATTGGTGTAATGGCTATGTTGCTGGACTCCCATGTAGTTGATCATTGTTCGAGTCCTGGACCTGGTGGCTTAAACTCATGCCGGGCACATGTGCATGTGTGCCCAAGATCCTGAGAGAAGAATGAAAGAAAAGGGATTGTGGCCCAGCCATTCCCCTGAGAGGGGATGATTTCTCGCTTTCTGTCTCTCTGGCAAGTGCATGCGTCCTATAGCAAAAACCTCTCAAAAAAAAAAAAGTTTATATAATCCATGACATATGTGAAAAGGATATATATGTGTGATCACTATATTAATTAATATTTAGAATTAAAAGCTCATGGGAAACACATTACAAAATCTGAAATATTGGAAAATATATTTCTTGTAAGAAAGCCAATAAAAAATTTAAAAAATAGAAAGTACTATTCTTTTTTTTTTTTTTTTTTTTTTTTTTGGAGAGGTTTTCGCTATAGGGAGCGTGCACTCGCCAGACAGACAGAGACATAGAGACAGAAAGCGAGACATCACCCCCCCCCCAGGGGGGATGGTTATGCCGCAATCCCTTCTCCTCCATTCTCCTCTCAGGATCTTGGGCACGCACGCACACACGCCCGGTGTGAGTTTTAAGCCACCGGGTTCAGGACATGAACCGCAGTCAACTACGTGGGAGTCCAGCGACATAGCCATTACACTAACTGCTGGTTCCCAAAATAGAAAGTACTATTCTTGGAGCCAGCAGCTGGCATGGGGTTAAGGCACTGGACTCCTACATGGCCAACCATAATTCGAGACCTGGATCTGGCTTGAAAATCATGCCAGGCACCTATGTGTACATGCTAGAAATCCTGAAAGGAGAATAGAGAAGGGAGTGCTGTGTGACTATGTTCCTGGGAGGGGGTGATTTCTTACTTTGCCTCTCTCTGTCTCTCTCTGTTTCTCTTTAGTGAGCATATGTGCCCTCTAGCAAAAATCAAAAAAAAAAAAAAAAAAAAAAAAAAAAAAACAACCTATTCTTTTACAGTGGGTGAAAACTCATGAGTGAGAAGTTTAACTATTATTTGGATGCTATGCTAGAGAAGGTTGCTGAGTCCAGACTAATGAGCAGGAGGTTGTTTGGTAGCAGGAGCAGAGCAATGCCTAAATCAAAGGAACTTGTTTCGTGAAGCTCTTCCGGCAGTGATTCTGACAGTGAAGATGATAAGAAGTTGAAGAGGAAAAAGCAAGTTGCTCCAGAAAAACCTATAGAGAAGCAAAAGACTGGTGAAACTTCTAGAGCTCTGTCCTCTTCCAGAGAAGCAGCAGCCCCCTCCCCACCCCCCCCCAAAAAAAAAGGGACCAGCAGTTAGTGTAATGGCTATGTGGCTGGATTCCCACGTAGTTGACCGCGGTTCGTGTCCTGGACCTGGTGGCTTAAAACTCATGCCGGGCGCGTGTGCGTGTGTGCCCAGGATCCTGAGAGGAGAATGGAGGAGAAGGGATTGTGGTGTGGCCATTCCCCCTGGGGGGTGATTTCTCGCTTTCTGTCTGTCTCTCTGTCTCTCTCTGTCTGGCGAGTGCACGCGCCCTATAGCAAAAACCTCTCAAAAAAAAAAAAAAAAATACAGAGAGGCAGCAGCAGCAGAGATGGTAACATGTTTCAGACTGGGAAAATGAGCTATGTCAGTGGTCAGGATTTTTTTTATTTTTTTTTTTTTTTTTTGGAGAGGTTTTCGCTATAGGGTGCGTGCGCTTGCCAGACAGAGACATAGAGACAGAAAGCGAGAAATCACCCCCCAGGGGGGACGGTCACGCCACAATCCCTTCTCCTCCATTCTCCTCTCGGGATCCTGGGCACGCACGCACACGCACCCGGCGTGAGTTTTAAGCCACCGGGTCCGGGACGTGAACCATGCTCGACTACGTGGGAGTCCAGCAGCATAGCCATTACGCTAACTGCTGGTTCCCAGTGTTCAGGATTTTAAAGGGAAAGTTCTAATTGATATTAGGGAATATTGGATGGGTCCTGAATGTGAAATGAAACCAGGAAGAAAAGATATTTCTTTAAATCCGGAGCAATGGAGCCAGCTGAAGGAACAGATTTCTGACATTGATGATGCAGTAAGAAAACTGTAACGTCTGAGCCGTATAAAACCTGTACTCTTCTAGTTGTTTTAATCTGTCTTTTTACATTGGCTTTTATTTTCTAAACGTTGTTTTCCAAGCTGCTGTATATTTGGAGTGCAGAACAATTTGTAAGATGAATACTTTTTTTAAATGGGCATTATTAAAAATGTTCTGAGCAAAGCTGTCAACTTTATTAAGGATTGCTCTGTGCCCAGTACCTCGTGTAAAATAAAATCAAGTAATACGATCTAAAACTAACAAAAGAGAGAGAGAGAAGGTTGCTTATTTAGTAGATGTCATAGTCTAATCTCATGTTATTTCTATAAAGATGTGTACAGTGGAAATTGCACAGGAAAAGTAACCCAAATCTAGATATACTTAAATTATAAAACTTTAGGAGATTCTAAAACTGTGTGAAATTTGGAGTTATCTCACCATACACTCATGCTCTGCATAGTGATAGTATGATCAACTATGATCACAGATATGATGGCGATCCTGTAAGATTATAATAGGTCTAGCACACTACGGTCTAGGTCTGTATATACCATCTGGGTTTGTGTACATTTACTCCATGGTTTGCACAAGGCAATAACCTTGCAATGCCTTCCTCAGAATGAATCCCTGTTTAGCCACTCACAACTGAATTTATTTATATCAGATATTAACTATGGTTGATCTTGTAGCATGCTTGAATCAAAATCATTAGATTGACTCAGATTTTGTTTGTTTTCTTTCAAAGGAAAACTGAAGCACAATCTTCTAAACTGTTTTTTGTTGTAAACTTTAGAAACACAGCTATAAGCTAATATTCAGCTATAGAGTAATTCTTGTTTTTCATCCTGAGTGAGAACTAAATAATTTGGCTAACTTATTTTAAGTGAAGATGAGAAAAGACTGTTTCCTTCCTGTCTACCTTCCACCTTACACAAATAAAAAGGTCCCTTTAATTTTGTGATGCAAAAGAAGTGTGAAATGTAGATAAGGGGCATGACCAGACTTGGTTACTTTCATGCACCCTGTCTCATGTTTAATCTGCATTCAGTTGATTTTTGCCTTCTTCTGTTTAGATTGCTATGACAAAATACCTTGGACTTGTTAATTTATAAACAGAACATTTTTCCAACAGTGCTGGAAGCTGGAGGTCCAAGATCAAAGCTCCAGAAAATTTAGTTCCTGGTGAGGGCTTGCTGTCTGGTTCAAATGCGGTGCCTTGAGGTGCCCTTACATGGCACTGTACAGAAAGGATAAAGGAGCTGTTTGAGCCCCTATATAAGGGCACTACTCCCTTCATGACAGTACAGCCTTCATACTTAGTCACTTCTCAGAGACCCTACATCTTAATTCTGTCACACTGGATATTAGGTCTCAACCTATACATTTTGGAGAGACATTGAAACATAGCAATTATTAATATAAAAAAATCCAGCAAAGTATATAATTATTAATATAAAAAGCCAACAGAATATCAAGACTAAGACTATCTTGTAACATATACTGTAGACTGTCATTTCTAGTGCTTTGATTTTATAAGGATTTTTATGCAATATGCTATAGAATGGACATATAATTATTCTTTTAGACTTTTAGTTGGATATTGCTTCTTAAATTACAGAGTATGTATTCAAATATTTTTAGAGGCTACATTTTAGTATTGTTAGAGAATCTTATATTAGTCCTCAAGGTAACATGTCCTTTTTTTTGTTTGTTTTTGATTTTTGTTTTTGTTTTTGTCCTAGGGTACATGTGCTCACCAGAAAGAGAGAGACAAAGAAAGGCAAAGTGAGAAATCACCCCCCAGGGGGGATGGACACACTAGTTTCTTCTCCTCCATTCCTCTTTCAAGACTTTGGGCACACATGCACATGCACCCAGTGTGGTTTTCAAGTCACCAGATCCAGGACTCCAACTCTGACTGGCCTTGCAGGAGTCCAGTGCCTAAATCACCAACCCACCTGCTGGCCCCCACAACATTTTTTTTAAAGGAAAATCGTAAGAAGGAAGCATCTATTCTTTTGACATTTTTGTAATTTGGACTCTATTAAAATCTAACCCTGATTTTATAGGTATTATGGAAAGCAATGGTTATTTTTTAAAACAAAAAGCCAGGTTTGAAAGCATGCATATATTGTAATCTAACACAGATACTGTCAAAACTGCAAACTGCCAGTTTATTTTGATTATCTTTTTAAAAATGTATGCTAAATATTGTTACACTGCATACAAGTAAATGCAGGAAAATGAAATTACATTTCAATGAACAATTATTTTCAATTATTTGTGTCCTCTGAAGACTTTCTAGGATGGAAAAACATCTAGGGTTGGTTTTGTTCACATTCCATAATGTTTCCCTCTTTTAGAGATACACATTCAATGTTTTGTGTTCATGCAAATTTTTAACTCTCTCACTATATGTATTAAGGGGCATTGGCACCCTAAGTAGGACTATATTTAAAAAGGGAGTAGTTTTATTTTTATAGCACTAAGCACGCTTTCTTTACACTGATGAATCTTGCTTTCTGCCTTTTATTTGCATAAGTAAAATCTTCCTTTCTGCATTATCGTGTATCTTTTCTGCATATAATTAACATTAGTCTTTTTTTGACTATGCAGGGCTGGCTATTTGCCTCAGAATATTCCCCTGGAGATTATCAGATACCTGTCTGAGGAAAAGGATTTTCTTCCTTGGCATGCTGCCAGCCGAGCTCTTTATCCTCTAGATAAATTACTGGACCGAATGGAGAACTACAATGTCTTCAATGTAAAAAGATATAATTTCATCTTACTTTCAAAAGAGAAACCGTTTTCTCATTATCTCCAATATATGCAACTATCCTGAGTTATTTTCATTCCTTCTAGTTTGTGTTATAATTTTTGTCCTGATTTTCTGTACAAAACTAATGACAATTACTTGAAGAAAAAAAAAATTAATGCAAACTACTTTTGTTCTGGTCTACAAGTGTCCGTTTTGTTTAAATGGTTCAGAATTTAAGAACAAACATACATGCCATATACTTAAAGTTCACACTTATTTTCAGAGTTGAAGGGCTCTGTGTTCACAGAGGACTTAACCTGAGAAGAGGGATCCCAAAGATCTTAATGGAATAGAGATGGTTTCAGTACAGATTCTTAGTCATTATTTTTATCCAGAAGGGCATAGTGAATTCAATTCACTTCCTTAATTAACAAGGATAAGATCAACATTGAGGCAAAAGCCCATTCATAATTGGGTCCAAGGGAATACAGGAGAGTAAACAACAGATAATCCAAATAGACATGAAGACATGACGAACATTCCAAAATGTTACCTGACCAGATTTGCTAACCTTGAAGCTCAATAAACCAAAATGGCACTGCTAACTTCACCTAATGTAGTCATCATTGCGAATAATATTAGGATTAAGTACTGCTAATGAGCTCCTGAGTCCTGTCTTTCTTACCACTGTGCTTTCCTTCACCTTTGCACACTGTTCGTTTTCCTGTAGCATTTTAAGGCCTTGACCTGTATTTTGTAAAATCATCCTGCTTTTTTTTTTTTCTTTTAATTTTTACCAGTGGGTACATGTGTTTGCAGGAGACAGAGAGAGAGAGACATGGAGAGAGAGACATTCTGTCTCTACCCCTCCTTTCAGTAATTTGGGCATGCATGCACATGTGCCTGAAAAGCAATGGTTGTTTTTTAAAACAAAAAGCCAGGTTTGAAAACATGCATAGATTGTAATCTAACACAGATACTGTCACAACTGTAAACTGCCAGTTTATTTTGATGATCTCTTCTCAGTTTCTCAAGCCACTGGGTCTGGGATTTGAATGGTGAAGTTGGCCAGATGGGATGCAGCCGACTCACCACCATGCCACAGGCTGGCCTAATCACCCTATTTCTTATGATGTACTGACTCTGCTAATTAACCTACACATTTGAAATAACTGAAAACCTGATTGCCATGCCATGGAATCTGTCAATTAGAGATATATATGTCTATTAACAAATAGTCTTAAGGCTATCAGTTACTTTTTTCTTACTCTAAGTCTACAGAAAAGCAGCTCTATTGTAATTTTTTTTTAAAGGGAATAACCCTGGTTTGACTGTTCATCATTGTTAATTTTGTCTACGCCTTTACAACAGACATGTAGAGAAATGGGTTATTAAAGATATCATTTTTACCTGCTAGAAAGACTTTTACACTTTTTCTTAACACAGAGCCACTGCAGTGTTAAACTTCTGCGAAAGTAAAATCCATTTTTGTATATATTTGTACTTTAGAATAGCATAGCACGTCAGAAAGCTCATTTTCAGTAAAAGTTAAGAATTGCTTTTACTGTAATTTCAGTGCTTTCATTCCTTTGACAAAATCCAAGGACCACATTACAGTGAGGGAGAGCAAGATACATCGATGCCGATATTCAAATATATCATTAGCTGAATGGATTGTTGACTTTGAAATGCCATCTCATTACACTGGAGTACCCTGTATCTCAACTTCAACCATGCCAGGCTATTGATTGGACCAATGTAACAGTTTTGCATTAAATATACTCTATTGACATAAAATGGATAAATATCTGATAATCATTTTCATAAAGTATAGCTACATACACTTGTGTATATACATGAACACATACACACACACGTGCTCTCATTAATATTCCTCATTTTTCTCATTCTGTTACAAAAAATTATTTGAAATATTTAGTAGTACAAATTACTTGTCATTCAATAGGAAGAAAAGAATAGAATTCTACCATTCTAATAGTATTTACCCTTATTTTGTATGTTTGGAATACTAAGATGAGTAAAATTATAGTAAAGTCTTACCATGCCTGTTATTTTTCTGATGCTTAAAAGTAGGCACACTTAAAAAATATTTTAATGATATTATACAAATTTTATTGATATCATGGAAAAGTTTGAAACTGATAATATCTTTCTTATTCCCCTCCTTCCATTCAGGAATATATTTTAAAGCAAGTGGCAGCAGCGTATATCAAGCTCGGATGGCCTAAAAATAATTTCAATGGCTCTCTTGTTCAAGCATCCTACCAACATGAGTACTGCTTTATTTTCTTTTTGTTCTCCTCTTTTCCTCTGGAGCTGTACAATAACATACTACTTGTCCCATTGTGATTTTAGCAGTATGAGACGGTTCTTCTTTCATTCCGCATCTTAGATTCCTAGGGGAACTGTTACTGGGTAGCATAGTTTCCAGTTTTCCACTGCCTGATACTGAGAACAAGGGCATTTTCTTGCTCTATTTGAATTTATCTTAAAATGAAAATAATTGATCATTATTCATTAATTAAATTAATCGATAATATTGAGATGAGCAGGCATGCCCCTCACTGTAGTACTGTTCGGAGAGAAGACTTTGACTGGGTTTAGCTTTTACTCTACTTCATTGTCTCAGCCGCATGTGATCTAGAGATCTTTCAGTATTTTGTGTTAACAATTTACTTATCGACTGTTTAAGGAATGAGTCCCCCAGATTTTCTCTCCAGATATTAATACGGCTTTTATTTATTTATTTTCCCTTGTAACGCTCTCCAGAGAACTACGAAGAGAAGTTATAATGCTGGCCTGTAGTTTTGGCAATAAGCACTGTCACCAGCAGGCGTCCACACTTATTTCAGATTGGATTTCCAGCAACAGGAATAGGTAAGTTGAACCAAACCCCGTGTTTTTCTGATATTATTTAACACCGTTTTCAGATTCATCATGGATGTATTCTATTTATTAGCCAGATAAAAGCTAGACAAGAAAAAAAAAAAAAACACACACAGGAAACCTTTGTTTCAGGTTCACGGTTTACAAGGCAACATATGAAAGCCACAGTACGCTTTATCTTTGGACGGTTTCTCCGTGTTTGAGGTCAACTTGCTTCATCTAAGGCCCTAATTCTTTATAGAAAAAGTGTCACTTTATTTTAAGTTTCGTAAGCTTTGCCATTTTGTAAGAGCAAAATAATTAAATTTAAGCCAGAGTTTTAAAGGTTCTTTAAAAGGTTGTGGTACTTATTCATAAAACAATTGCTATCACATGCTATAAGCAAAATAGCATAAAAATACCCAGAAATAGTGCAAAACCCTATACAGGGGCTCTTCAAGAAGTTCACAGAAAATAGCACCAACAAATTAGGAAGAGAGATCTTTTGCCTTTCAGTGACTATTGACAATGACTAAGTTCACAGAAAACAGCACAAAAAAGAAAAAAATTAGGAAGAGCGATCTTTAGCCTTTCATTGACCATCGACAATGACCTTAGACTTGAATCTTATCTTAGAATATTAAATATAGTATTCTAATACATAATACAGGATTAAAATTATTTAATAGAATTAATTTCAAGAAAAAATTGAGCTATACGTCACTTGTTAATGAAATGAATCCTAAAACTCAAAGCTTATTGGTGTTCTTATTATAATGCTTTAAACCTACTAAATGTGTGTTTTTTTTAAATTTTTATTTCTGAGGGCCTTTATAGTCTGTTTATTCCTTATAGTTTGCATAGCCAATGTCCACTGCACTCCAATCTCTGGCCTTCATTTTTTTTTTTTTTTTTTTTGAGAGGTTTTTGCTATAGGGCGCGTGTGCTTGCCAGACAGACAGAGAGAGACATAGAGACAGAAAGCGAGAAATCATCCCCCAGGGGGGACGGCCATGCTACAATCCCTTTTCTTCCATTTCCCTCAGGATTTTGGGAATGCACACACATGCGCCCAGCGTGAGTTTAAGCCACTGGGTCCGGGACTCGAGCTGCGATTCCAGCGACGTAGTCATTACGTTAACTGCTGATCCCTCTTGCCTTCATTTTTAACTAAAGTCAGTTACGAAGAAATCGGAGCCTGTAGGTGACAATTTGTTCAGATGATAATTTTATGTGCAAAGGACTTGTCTCTGGTCTGAGTGCTCAGAATGATACCATGGGCCACAAAGAAAGGGACTTGTTCTGAATAAATAGACCAGTCAATGTAATCTAATTATGGAACAAATTGTTATTTTCTTCATTAAGTGTTATTTAGGTTTAAATTTAATATCTAACTGACTCTAAATCAAGGGGTATCTATTGTGATTTAGAAGTCTCAGGGGGAAATTTTTCACTGCATTATTTACTAATTCATCTCAGCATTTCAGCTTCTGTAGTGTTTTTCTATTTGCCCTTGAAGTTAATTGCCTCTAGTCTGGGTAAGAAGAAAAATAACTTATCACTGTTGTCTATCAATTGATCCATCATATATTTGAAGACAGTGATTAAATCCATCATAAGTCTGTAGAACCAAAGTGTGCTCATATTTTAAACTTTTGCTAATGATTGTCCTTTTTTGCTATCTTCTGAAAATTATTATATTAGACCAGATATAGTTATGCTATTTTTTTCTATCTTTTACCACCTTCTTCAATTCTAACACATTAATAAATAGGCCATGGAAACAAATATTAATACAAAATAGATACATCCAAGACTTTATTAAGATATACACCATATATACATATGGGAAAAATGATGAAATAATGTATTACAAAATGTAATCTCTACTTTTTTCCTTTTGTTTTTGTTTGCGTCCGTTCTTGCTTTACTTTGCTACAAATACATGCTTTTTCTCAAAGCTGATAATTGTTTTTTAACCCATTAATGAACTTATGGGTTATAACATATCGTGTTGAAACATATTAAAATTGGGCTTATTCCATTATACGACCAACGTATCTCTAGAGTGCATTCAACCATTTAGTAATATTACTACCTATATTTTAAAATATAGTTATTGGGAAAATGCTACTTTGAAAATTATTTATTTAACTTAATTTTATTGAGTAATTCTCAGTACCAGCTGGCAGATGAAAAGCAGAGAAAAGAGGCAGATCTCCAAATGAGAAAATACAGCTCTGTAGATAAATAGTTTTATTTTAAAGCAATAAGTAAACATAAGATAGGATGTGAATGTAAAGGAGGGGAATAAAATGTTGGAGGAATCTCATTCTGATTCCTGAAGGATGAGTAGAACTTTGTTAGATGGACAAGACAGGAGTGGATACTGAGGTTTGTGGGTGCAAATATGTAAGCTAGGTAGATGGAGATTCCAGGGAGAAGGAATGTGCATAAACTGCTGTTTAATTTCCTAAGTGTAGTAATTTTTTCATTGTAAACTCGAGCTATCCATCAGTTCCATAATTCCCTAACAAATGAAAGTTTGTATATATGAGGTGTCTGCTCATTTGGGTTTTGTTAACTCTGCTATTAATTTGTGGTAAAATAATTAAATTTGGACCAAACACTTTAAGGTTCTTTTTTCATTCCCTTTATTATTGTCATATTCTGCTTTGCTTTCTTTTGGTAACTGGCAAGTCAACATGCTAAGTGGAACCACACCATTTTTCTTATAATCTGTTTTAGTCCATCACACTACTAAGATCTGTTCAACCAAGCATGTGACATGACCCAGCGAATACAAGTGACCTCCCACGGTGAGGGCCCATGATACTCACTGGGTTATCTATGTGTGAAGAGCAGAGCTTTAATCTGTATTTTTTGGATGACCGCTTAGTAATAAAACAATAATGCATTCCTGTAGCTGGTGTTAAATTTAATGTCCTTAAATTGAGTCAGTGAAGGGAAGAGCAAGATAAATGTGCCTGTAGCAATGGACTAGTAAACTTTGTTTATTATTTCTGTTAACTAGAATCTTTAAAAAAAAGAAAAAAAGCAAATTGCAAAACTTATTTTGGAGGTACCGTAGTAGCATATTTGTCAAATGTTTTGGGAGATGGGTAGGTATGCTAATAAGCCTAAGAAACAGTGAGTAATAGGAAACAGGATCACAAATCTGGGGTGCTATGCGACTATGCATTCTAACCTTGGGACACTGGAGAGATGGGTAAAATCAATGAGGTTAGAATCAGAAAAATGGAGAGAATGCAAAAGTTGATATAGGGAGGGATAATGAGACCAAAAAGTGGAATGATTAACTAGAGATGGTAGCAGGAGAAAAGAAAATTCAAGAATTATAGTGGATGATAAATGGAATGAATCAACATTCTGATTCCTGTTAAAATATTCAAATGCTACAGTGTGTTGAATTGTAATGGTGATGTCATGCGTAAAAACATATTGAGCTACATTCAGGTCTCGTTAGGCTGCGATCTCTGGACTAAGTTCAGCCACGTTTCAGAAAAGAGACAAATTGCCAAGCATTCGGTGGAGAACAATACAAATGCTAAAAAGATCTTGAAAACATGAGCTACAAGAGCAGCTTGTGAGACTTAGAAATTTCACTCTGAAAAGAATAAAATGATAGCCTTTTTGTATGTATGAAATGCATAATGTTAATTAAAAGGATAGAAATTGATTTCTTTCAATGGTTAGTACGAATAAGCAAAAAATAATAAACCTAAGTTTCACTGAGTAAAATATTAAGCATATCTTATAACTTCAGATAAATTATATGAAAATCTCTACCCTAAATTACTGCATCAGTTGTGCAGTTAACTATACAGAGATTATAATATGGCATTATAAGTTTTTCTCTGGGTAATAAGTTTAACTCTAAGTAATAAGTTTTACACATGAAATTAAATCAGTGTCCACAATAATGCATTTTTCAAATATAGTTCGAGGGCACAATTTAATGGTTTAAGCCAATAAGGAGTAAAGATTTAAAGTATTTAGTTTAAAGAATTACTCAGTAGGTAGTGACAGCTATTCCCTATAAATATTGAAGACTGATGTCCTTATTCTATTTTAAAATTCCTAGAAAATAATGTAATGGGTATTCAAAAAGCTCACAGATAATGTCAATTATGAAAGAATTGTGCATGAGTTTCAATTTATTTTTGCACCAAAATAAACTCATACTTTAATTTTACTCTTTCACTTACTTCTTGAAGTCCTCTTATACATAGTAAATTTTTATTAACTTGAAATGAACTGAAAATTCATTTTGAAATGGAAACAATTTAGACTATTCTATAATGAAAATGATAAGCAAAGGAGTGACTTTGAAAATTAGGAAAATACATGATACATAAGCTTCATTATTTGTACAATTGATTATAATGTTATTAGTATTTTCTTTTGTAAAATCATAATTGAAACTGTTGCTAGTCATATACTTTACTGAGTGTTTCATACATTTCAGGCACTAAGTGCTTTTTGTGAATAATCTTATTTATTTATTTTTTAAGAGAGATTTTTGCTGTAGGGTGCCTTTGCTCGCTGGAGAGACAGAGAGAGACAGGGAGAGAAAGTGAGAAATAATCCCCTAGGGAGGATGGCCATGCCGCAATCCCTACTCCTCCCTACTCCTCTCAGGATTTTGGACATGCATGTACCTAGTGTGAATTTCAAGATACCAGATCCCAGACTCAAACCATAGTCAGCCATGTGGGAGTACAGTGCCTTAACTGCCATGCCACCTGTTGGTCCCTATTTTTATTTTTACTGAAAACAAATCCATTAGGCAAGGAGGCATTGAGCATAAACATGTGGTATATAAAAATGGTCTCTTTATAGCATCTTTTCTCAAAATTAGATACTCTGTATTTTTAAAAAATTTAGCTGACTGGAAAGTATCTGTACAGACATAGGAATATCGCTAAACATTTAATATTTTTTTCCAGCTAATCAGTTTTTTTTGTTTTCACTTGCTGAGGAAGAGCAAAAATTCCACTTATTTGATTATGCTCCTTCATCAAAGCTTTAGGGAATCTCTATTCTAAGATTATAGTATATTACTAAACAAATATTCTGGAAAAGCTATATAGAAAATGAGTAATATAGAAATGTAGTGAGCATACTTATTCTTGGAATCAATTGTATCATGAATTTCTTTGTTAAACTAAAAATCATTTTCATATCCAGTCACTACTGGATATGACATATTGTATACCTGTAAGTCTTTATCTATTAAGATTCCTCAGATAGTTACTAGAGTTGAACATAACAGGTCACATTTTTTCCTCTTTTCCTAAAGCCTCTCTGGGATGACACTGAAAGTACCACTTCTTCTTGCCATTTGGAGAAGTCAATATATCCTAACTCAGTCCCATCCATCATGGAATAAATATTTGACTGAAAGACTTACTTGAGGGACTAATCTGTTTGTATTATTAATTTACTTTTTTTGTATAGCAGGAACTTTAATTGGCCCTAGAGCTAATATAACTCCAGTAAGTGCATATTTCTGTTCATTTTCTTGCAGTCACATTTAGTTTTAATCTAAATGCATTAAAGATTTTATATTCTAATTTAAAATGCAGAAATAATCATACACTTGTTTTCCTTTTCCCAGTGCATTGGACTTTTTCCTGACATGCTGCTTTTTAAAACGTTATGTTACTAGCCATGTGCACAGGCCAACAGTCAATAGCATTTATTCAAGGTATTTTTATTTTTACAGAAGTATTCTTTTGAAGGTGACCTGATTAAATTTAACTTTTTTCTCTAGAGTGGAATTGCTTTTCCCTCATTTCTTCCAATAGTAATTTTCTTATCATGCTAGTATTGTTTGCCTAATATTATACCTATTTTAGGCAGAATACTATTGAACTTCTCTGTCATCTATTAAAAGATATTCCTATTGATTATAGGATAACTCTATTTTGACAGCCTGACTCTTTGTCACAGTACAAGTGCTAAGTGAATATAGATTTACATGGTCAACTCAAAGCTCAATGGTGATTATTCTTACAATAGTAATCGTTATTATTTACTGAAACAGAGCTGAAGAGCTAACAGAAAATTATTCATAGCTTCCAAACATTCTTTCTCACAGTGAGTAGATTATACTGATAGAAAAGATACATTGAGTATAAGGTTCATTGCAATTGCTAAGGCACCATAGGAAGAGATTTCCTCCACATTTTTTCCCAAGTGGTATAAACATTGCTATTATCATTGAAGATAGTCATCCATCAAGACCAACATGTTTAAAAATTTACTGCTTCTAATTAAAGCTTAGGACTGACCCTACACATATGATGGACTCTATCTCAAAATAAAAATGAAAACAATTCATATTAGTCTTCTAATGATATGATAACATTTATTTACCGTTGTGATAATACACATATTATATTGGGTTAATTAGTAGCCTCTAGAAATCCTAAACCCTGCCTGTGATTGCAAGGTTATATAGAAATAGGGTCTTTGGAAGTGTAAGTAAGTTAAGGATCTCAAGATCATCCTGGATTTAGGGAGAGTCATAAATCTCATGATCAATATCCTTGTAAAACACAGAGGATATGGAGAGATACAAGACTAAGAAGAGACTAGAGTAACATATCTTCATGCCAAGGATCACCAAGGGTTGCCAGGGCCACCAGGAGCTAGAGAGAGACATGAAACAGATTCTTCTTCCAAATTGCCAGAAACAACCAACCATGTCTGCACCTTGATTTCAGGCTTCCTCCATCAGACCTGTGACAGTACATTTCTGTTTTAAGCCACCAAATCTAGGGTAATTTGTTATAGCAGACTTCGGAAATTAACACACATAATCTTTGGTTCTCTCCTTTATATTCAAAAGTTGACTTATAATCAGTACTTGGAATTGTTTTTCTTTGTTTGATGGACTATTACGATGCTATTAGAAGTGAATCTTTTAATTTTAACTAACTTCACGCTACTTCTACTTAAAATTTTCAACAAAGAAAGGAAGAATAAAACACACGGAGGAGGCAGCGTATGTTGCTCGCAAAGTTCATACAAAATTATAGTCAGCCCCCATAATGATTTTTCTTTTCTTTTTAAATTGCATTAGGATAAAAAACAAAGCAAAATAGAAGAACCCACAGGAGTGGTCCATGGCGCGAAGAAAGACTAATATAGAGGACTTTCCTTAAAATTTGGTCCATACTCGTACTCGCACTATCTTCTTTTATCTTTCAAATGACTTAAGATTCTTTTTATAATTAAAAAATTAACAGAGAAAAATTGAAGTGAATGCTGTTTAGTTCTTACATATAAATAAACATTCTTATTTTGCCCTGAAATACACTGCCATCATTCAGTGTATACAAATTTTTCTCATTTCACCTCAGACATGAGGTGAAATGTGCAATTGCAATGTTATAATGATCAATAAGTCCTGCCAGTTATAAGTACGTATGCATATATAAATTTTATATATTTCAATTATTTCAGAAAATAATAAATGATGTCAACTGTTTATTTTTTTCTCAGGTATATTATGTCCCAGTGCAAAATGTACTTTTTTGCATAATTTTTATTTTTTCACCTATTTATGCCATTCTCTTTTTTTTTTTCAGAACCCAAATTGTTTTGTTTTTAAATATTTTCTGTTACTTCATATAATGGGACTGGATTATTCATCACTGTTTTTAAGTGATTATCCTTTAGCAAATTTAATTGTATGATACTTATTCTTTAAAACACACATACATCTTCCATCTATTTACTAGATTTATCATGCTTTATCTGCCTTTTCACATGAAAAATATAATAGGAGGTCAAAATATATTTCAGTGAAGCCACCAAATATCTAATACTTGATGTGAATATAAAGAACTTCTTTAGTTTGAAAAAGTATAGCAATTTCTTGTAGAGTGAATTTATCAATTAAAACTATAAAAGCCTCCAAAATCATGTTTTGGGCAACATGCAAACATAAACACACACACATAAATAATAAAATTTGCTTTGCCCTAAATAAAATCTCTTTTCGGTTGGGGCCCTTTCAGGTAAGAAAAATACATTACTCATTACCTACTCATGACAACTTAGTGGCTATACAAAAAAAAAAAAAAGTTAAATTGCTCTAGTCAGTTCTTTTCAGGCTGGAGAATCGGCCTGTTAACCTCAGTAACCTTGACAGTGCATTAGAGATGAAGGTAAACCGCATTTGCACTGATTCTTCACATTTGTGGAAGTTCTACTTTGATGGATACACTAAGTCTGTATAATTTTTCAACCTTTGTATAAAGAATAGAAAAGACAATGACTATTGCTGTAAATTATTCCTGGGCAACAAATGTTATTTGCAAGGTGGAGCCCAATATAAACCAGTGTATTCATAGACACGCAGAATCGGGTCATGATTTGAATGAGAATAGTGATTATGTATTTCCTATTGTAACTAATGTATCACTTCATTTAATCTTTCATCTTAACAGTTGAGCTAAAGTACAGGTTCCTTTTAAGATTCAGACTATATATATATATATATATATATATATATATATATAGTCTGAATATATATATATATATATATAGTCATCAGGAAAGTCATGATGCATTTTTGCATAGAAAAACATAGAAGATTAGGTTATGACTTTCACAACAGCCTAAAATTTAGGCTTCATAGCAAGAATTTAGATCTACAGTTCCCTGGTCAAGGCTAAGTGAATAAGAAGCTTAAATATGCAATCAGATAGAGCTGATTAAGTTGAAAGGCCATAGATAATAGGCAGGTGAGTATCAGGAAATACTTGATGTCATCTTTAACACAGCCAGCTATAAATAATGCAGTTTATCAGCTATTTAACTTCTACTACAATTGCATACTTCTTCTTAAGTTTTAAATTATGTTTTAATCTTAGAGCTATTTATATTAGCAACCTAGAACTCTATCTTAATTTTTCTACTTTAATAAATTATTTTTTAGCTGTATGGGTATGATTGATTCTGGATCTATTGCAGGAAAGTCAGAGGGTTCTAAGTTATGAAATGTTAAATATTCGTATTCTAGGCTTTTTGGTAGAATATATTTAAAATTCAGGCCAGGGCCAGAAGGCCGCATGGTGTTGGACTCCCACATGGCTGACTATGGTCTGAGTCCTTGACCTGGATACCTGGATGCTTGAAAATTACGCTGGGTGATGTGCATGCCTAAAATCCCAGCAGGAGGAGAGAGGAGAAGGGATTTGGTGTGGCAATCCTCCCCCACGGGGGGGGGAGGGCAAGTGATTTTTCACTTTCCCTCTTACTGTCTCTCTCTGTCTCTCTCCTGTGACCACACGCTGTGGCAAAAGCCTTAAAAAAAGAAAAAAAAAATCAGGCCAAATAAAACCATATTTTTAAAAGAAGTATTTAATTTTATTTATTATTAGTATTATTTTTAAAAACTTTCTATAGGGGACATTTACTCACCATAGAAAGTGAGAGAGAGAGAAAGTGAGATAGTAAGTTGCCAAATCTGGAACTCCAATCATGGTTGACCATGTGGAAGTCTAGCACCTTAATCACTATGTCATCTGCTGGCCCCCAAAGACAAATTTGTCTTTCTTCCTTTATGTTTTGTAGGTCTTCACCATTCTTGTTTTGTTATTCGCTCTGCATCTTTTGGCCTGTCTACATTTCTCCCTTGTGTTCTTCCTGCCTTGTTTCTCTAATGTCTCCTTTTTGTCCACGTCTTTTCTGAGTTTCTTACATTTTTGTGCCTTGGCAATTACTTTGTATATAGTGGCTTGATAGCCCAGATACGAAACCCTAATTCTCTGACCACCTAGTTGCATGGCTACGCTAAGTAACAGATACTTTATTATAAGGGGCTTCAATGTTTAAAAAAATAATTGTACATATATATATATATATATATATATATATATATATATATATATATATTTCAACTTAGATAAAGAAAATATTCCTTTCAAAGTATATTCGCTTTAATTTTAGAACTAAAGGAAACACAGGGCCTGCCCTGTGGCACAGTAGTGGAGCCTTGAGCATACGGAGCTGGATTCCACATGACCGCTGCAGTTCAAATCTAGGCCATGGCAACTACAAAACACTCTTAAGTACACGTTTGTGTGCCCCCAGGCCCTGACTGAAAAATGGAGGAAAACAGATTGTGGTATGACCGTGCCCCTTTGGGGGTTGCTTTCTGTCTCTCTTGCTTCCTGTTTTTCTCCTCTCTCTCTGGCTAATACATGCTCCCTTTGAAAGTTAAAAAAATAAATAAATAAAAGGCGTTATTTTAAAATATAATCACTTGATGTATTCAGAATATTAAGAGTTAAAAAGATCTTTCCTTTCCCCACCAGCCATTTTTTATTACGTACAGAAAGAGAAGCATATGCTACCTGGCAAACGTGTAAATTAAAATGTTAAGAAGTATTGAACATAATTTCTGAATACATTCAGTGGAGCTGTATTTGCTCTGTTGATTAGGTTTCTCCAGTATTAGATTTTTGATGTCCAAAGGGCAGTGCAGTGAACTGTCTCTTCCTCTTCTGAACCTTTACTATTCTCCTGCTATACTTACGGTCCAAGGGGAGTGAGCCAATGCTGTTTGGAACCCGGTGAGAGAACTGCCTAGAAACAGAGCAGCACTGGCCAAAGCACAGCAGGTCCCCAGCTGATAGCACTGCTGCCCAGTGACCTTTCCACCAGTCACTGACTCCGCACTTCACACGGGACTCTGTTCTTCCTCTGTCAGGCTTCTACATAAATTCAGTGGCATCATTTTGATTGATAAGTATACCAGTAAAGTTAGTGGGAATATAAAAGTGTTTTTATTGTACTGCCTTAAACTTGAGCTATATTGTCAGTCACGTTTTTTAATAAATTACTCATTCTCTTTCAGTGAGATTGTTTAAAAATGTTATTGCTCTTTTATTTCATTACTCATTTGGGAAAGACCAGAGTATCGGTTGTTATTTTATTCTAATAATAACAGTAATAAAAATAAAAAGGAGGAGAGTCCTTACCACATATTGAGACAATTTTCTATGTCTCGGCATTGGGCTGCGGATATATACGGTGATAGATAATGCTTGCGCTTACCTCTGTGCTAAGCACTGGACAGACATTCTCTCACGTAATCATTGTAACAGCCCTATAAGGAATTATTATCCCCATCTTCCCATATGAGGAAGCACATTTAGGTGTTAAATCACGTTTACCTTCTACGCAGTTGTAAGTTTTATTCAACCAGGTTTTCTTAGCTGCAAGCTAGGGGCTAAACAATGAGGATAAAAAGAACTGAGGGTAAGGGACACTGTGCACAAAGCCAACCTTTGTCAAGGTTGTTTTTCATTCGATATTTTAAAGTAATGAATTGTCTTCCTTGGGATAGGTGAGAAAGACAGACATGAGAAAGACAGAAGAAGATTTGGAGTGTTGGCAAACAAAGCTCCACCAAAGCTTTTAATGTTTAGAGGAGGCAAATTATTTTTCAAATAAATGAATGAATTATAAATTAATTAAAGCTAATCACGTGTTAGGCCCCTCTTTATATAAATGCATGAGTTGTGCCATTGACTGAAAGAGATGCTCTTAAAGAGACTAGTGGATTGAGAACTCTTTTTCATTATATATGAAAGTAATTAATTCTACATTTCAATGTTATTACGATCACTAATGAAAAGAATCTGGTACTAACAGAGCAGGAAAGGGACTTCGGAACTCATGTACTTTAGCCCTGTCCAATTAGGATAAAAAATGAAGCCCAAAGCAATGACCTTGACTTGCCCAGATCAAGAGGAGTTACTGGCCACATTAGGCCTACTGAAGAAAACCTACTTACAGATAGACCAATATCATGATTAAGTATCACTTTTTTTTTTCCTTCAGCAAGTATAATTTTCCTATGGAAAATATCTTAAATTGATCTTAAAAATTATTCCTACATATTATTCCATAGCTCTTTTATGTATTGGATGTATTTTATTCCAGTAGTAAAAAAATTTTGCTTTATAAATGCAATTATACATTTACTTATTTCCAAAGTAATTACCAAAGTAATTAAATGATTAAGTTTGAAATATATAGGTTACAGAATAAAAGACTAGCTATCTATTATGCTCAAATCTGGAAGCAAATGTTAATATTCTATAATTCTTTCAGTCTTTTTTCCTAAGAACATAAATATTATCTTACTTTTTAAATTATTTATTTAAATCCATGTGTTATTATTTTTAATTTGACTAGAGAGAGACAGAGAGACAGAAAAGGAAAGTGAGATTAATTTTTAAATAATTATTTTATTTATTATAATTCTTATTATATTTTAATTTTAACAGAGAGAGAGAGAAAGAGAGGGGGAGAGTGAGAAAACAAGCCACCAGGTCCAGGACTTGAATCATGGTCAGGCATGTGGGAGTCCAGTGCGTCAGTCATCATGCCACCTGTTGGCCCCAGATTATCTTATTTATTTTTTTAAGTTTATTTATTTATTTCACGAGACGAACACTGGAGAGGGAGCATACATACTCAGCAAGATCCTGACCCTGCAATACACCTCAGCCAGCCCTAGAACCCGAATACCTGTGTGCCTGGCATATTCAGGGAAGTGTCCAGATGCGACCCTGGAACTTCCCCCGTGTCAGCTCAGAGAGCATCCTGTTTTACTTTGGTGCCACTATCAACCCCTCATTATGTTATTTTTTAAAACGCAACACAGTGGTATGATACATGTTACACATTGACATATGTATTATATTCTGTCTTCAATATAGTTTTTCATATCATTATATTAATCTATGACATCCTCGTATATTGTTACTTGTATCTTAAACTCACCCCTTATTGTTGAATTTCTGCATAGGTCCAAGTATTTTTACCTTAAAAAATAATATAGGAATGAAAACTTACATAGCAAAATCTGTGGAAGTTGTCTTAATTATATATCTTAATTTTATTACTCTGCTTCACAATTTTCCATCTGATAACTAAATGACCAATTGATTGTGATTTATTGTGGTATTACTCCGTCATTGGTAGGAACTAAATTGTTTTCACCTGAAATTTAGAGGCCGCAATCCTAACCCCTGATGCGATGGTGTGGTAAGGCGAGATCTTTGGATAATTAGGCCATGAAGGTAGAACCATCACAAATGGAAGTAATGCATTATAAAAGGATCTCAGAAAGCCTTTCTACCCCTCTGGCTGCAATGTAAAGACAGAAAAGTCGGCAGTCGGGATCGGCAGTCGGGACCGGCAGTCGGGACCGGCAGTCTGGACCGGCAGTCGGGACCGGCAGTTAGCGTAATGGCCCTGTTGCTGGACTCCCACATAGAGTCGACCGCGCTTCGCGTCCCGTACCTGGTGGCTTAAAACTCATGCCAGGTGTGTATGCGTGTGTGCCCAAGATCCCGAGAGGAGAATGGAGGAGTAAGGGATTGCGGCGTGGCCATCCCCCCCGGGGTGTGTGGGGGGGTGATTTCTCGCTTTCTATCTCTCTGTCTCTCTCTGTCTGGTGAGCGCACGCGCCCTATAGCAAAAACCTCTCAAAAAAAAAAAAAGTCGGCAGTCGATAGCCTGAAAGCGGGGGGACCTCCTTACCTGACCACGTTGACACCCTACTTTGTTTTCCAGCCTCCAGAACTGTGAGAAACAAATTTCTGTTTTTTATAAGCCACCAAATCTATGGCACTTTGTTATAACAGTCTAAACTAACTAAAACAACCATTATTACTTAACTCAGTAACAGAATATTTTCTGAAAGATACATGTCTTTAGCTTTCCACCTGTTTAATTTTTGAAACTTCTACCTCCAAAGCATGTAATTTTTAGTTATTTGGTTGTAGCAAGTTAAAAAAAAAAAACAATGAAATATATCACAGAAATATGAAAATAAATTATTTGGAAATGATATAGTTAACTATGCTTTCAAAACTTATCATGCAAATGAACTCTGTCCTAATCCTATTTAAAATGACAATGAAATAAAAACTGTAGTACAAGTTATACTAATTAGGTAATAATTTCTGCAAAACATAAAGGCATTTAAATTTTGCTAAGCAGTACCCCATGCTTTTCATATGTGGGTAACTAGGAGGACTAGCTCACTGCTTCCGTATACCATGTCATCCTACCTAGAGAAAAGAGAGCACAGCTTTCTTTCTCAGCTGATAACATTTCACTAAAAGATTTACTTCTGAGACAGCAGTTAAAGAGAAATTATCATGGGATGTTCACATCTTCATAAACAATTTTCATGTTCAGTAGGAGGGGCTCTCTCTCTCTTCAATCCTGAAATCAAGGGTCTCCTAAGACTCGTTTGTACCATTCACAACTATGGGTTCTGTGGGTTTTTTAGCTCATGCTTTACAAATAAATGAGCTTTTTCATTTGTTCCTAATGACTTCAGTTTATACAAAGAGATCTTAAACTGTCCCAGAGCCATCACTGTGTTAAATGTTATTAGAACAGTTTTACAGATTTAGCAGCAAAAGGGGTTTCATTAGCAGTGGCAGTCATAGGGAGCTGAGGGCCCTTGCCATAGTCAGTGCTTACCAATCTCATCTTATTTTCAGCAAGAAGTAAAAATGACCTTGTGGACTGTGCATTGATTCTTTATCTAGGGGATGGGCAGGGAAGATAAAGAGTTGATGAAGTGGAAGAAGATGCTAGAAAAATTGTATCAGTGTTCTTGGGCCAATCGACTTTCCCTTGGCTCTTCCAAGGAACCATGTGAACCTATGTAATTACAGTTGCTAAAATTTGCTAGTAGAGTCATTTTGTTTCTGTACTATGAGGGATTTATATCTGAGATTTAGGATTGTTTTTCAATGGACTATCAATAGGGTTCAGATTATATGTGTAAACATAGGTTTTCATTTTCACACATTTAATTTAATACATCCACTATGTGCATAAGGACAGCTGCTGACAAGACCAACACTTGACCTGCAGCGTCCTGCGAAGCACATACAAACTATGCAGTCTTTCTCTTGTTTTGCAACTGCAGACCCAGATTCAGAAACTACCCCATTCTAGGCAGCTTTATCTTTACAGGCCTCATCTGTCCAGGACTTTTGTTACATCCTTTCAGAGAGATCTGTCAGTTATTATGTCCAACACTGAGCATCTTTTCCAGAGTTCTTCTCCTTGCTCTGAGTATGACCAACTTGCCATATGCAAGTGCTTTAAATATACTGCTGACTTACGTATTTTTCTGTCACCTAGGTCTAATGAATATTACTTCAGTGCTGGTGAACAGAATGAATATTTATTTTTAGAAATCTCTTTTTGCCAACATCAAATATTTCTGAAAGATCACTAATTAAACCCTGGATTTTAAAAAGTAATCAAAAAAATTTAAAAAGTTAGAAGTGACATCTGTGGCCACTTCAGTTTGAAAAACAGATTGGGTGTATGTGCACACATGTCTAAATTTCAACGGTGGGGGGCGGGGTGGAATAGAAAATGGATTGTGGTGTGACCATGACCCAGGGGTGTGCTTTCTCATTTTGTCTCTGGCAAGCACCCTCTGGCAAATTAATTTTAAAAATTACATGTTCATCTTAATAGGTACAGAAAAAGAGTTTGACAACATTCAACACACGTTTTTGGTAGAAACTATTAACAGGACCATCCAGGTGTTGCAGTGGTTAAGGTACCTGGATCTTGCATGGTCAACTCCGTGGTTCGAGTCCTGGACCTGATGGCTTCAAGAACATGCCAGGTGCATGTATATACATGTGCAAAATCCCAAGAGGAGACTGGAGGAGAAGGGATTGTAGTGTGGGCATTCCCCCCCCCAAAGGATCATTTTTCACTTTTTCTCTCTCTCTTTCTGTTTCTCTCTGGTGAGTACACACACACTATAGCAAAAATGAATAAACAAACAAGCAAACAAATAAACAAAAAATCCTGTCAACCAAAAATGAACAGAAAAATGAACAGAAGGAAAGTACCTCAACATAGAAAGGCCATATATGAAAAGCCCATAGCTAACACACTCGACATTGAAAAACTGAAATCTCTTCTTGTAAAATCAAGAACAAGTAAAAGGTACCCCATCTTGCCATTTGTATTCAACCTTGTACTAGAAATATTAGCCAGGAAATTATCTGAGAAAATGAAATGAAACATATCTTAATTGGGAAGAAAAGGTAAAATTATTATTACTGTTTGCAGATGACATTTTCTTATACTGAAAAATTCCTGCAGACTCAACCCAAATGCTGTTACAACAAATAGATTTAGAATAGTTGCACAATACAAAATCTACATACAAAATTAGTAGTGTTTCTATACTAACAACAAACCATCTGAAAAGAAACCAGAAAAACAATCCTATTTATAGTACCACTGAAAAAAAATGAATTATGTAGGAATAAACTTAAGGAAAGAAATGAAACACTTGTATACTAGAAACTATAAACATGGGTAAAAATAATTTTAAAACACAAATGGAAAGATTGTTTTATGTTCATAGATTGGAAGTATTAATATTTTAAAAATATCAATATTACCCAAAGCAATCTAAAATTCAATACAATTCCTATAAAATCCCAGCAGCATTTTTTGCAGAAATTTTAAAAATCTATCATTTGTATGGAGCTAAAGGCATAGCCAAATGAATCTTGAGAAAGAAGATTGATACTGGAGGCATAATGCTTAGAGATTTCAAAATATATTACAAAGCTACAGCAGTCAAAATTGTATGGTACTGGCATAAAGACAGACATACGGGCCAGTGGACAAGAATAAAAAGCTTAGGATAAAAACATCTTTGGTCTTCAGTAAAGGTGCCAAAGATATACTATGGGAAAAGGATTATCTCTTCAACAAATGGTACTGGGAAAACTGGATATTGACATGCAAAGAAATTAAATTGATTCTTATTTTATACCATACACAAAGCCAACTCAAAACAAATTGAAGACTTTAATGTAGGACCTGAAACTACAAACTCCTAAAAGAAAACCTAGGGGAAAACTTCATGGCATTGAACTCTCAATAATTTCACGGATATGACATCAAAAGCACAAAGCAATCAAAAGTGAACAAATAATACTACATGTGGCTCTGTACTGCAAAGGAAACAGTTAATAGAGGGAAAAAGCCATCCTCAGGATGAGGGAAAATACTTGTAAGCCATATATGTAATAAGAGGTTAATCTTTGAAAGTACGTAAAATGTATTTATTGTACCTCAATAGCAAAAAGTAACTTTTCGCCAAACATTTTAATTACTTTTAGGAAAAGACAGAACAGTATAGGGTTAGCCATTTCTTGGCTTCATAAATTTTGTATGATTCTTCTACACACCTTGTTTACCACCATGATATCCTGATTGTAGCCCTACTAAGCCACTGATTAAAGTGAGATTCAGATCTTCTCACCTGTCATCCTTTAGTAGCTCTTCCTCCTGTTTTCCCAATATTCCTTTACCCACAGCAACGTTTTAACCATCAAACCCCAAAAACTTTATAAAGTATTGTCACTTTGGGAGAAAGCAACTTGTAATTTTTGTCACATTCAAATTAGAAAAACGTTATTTTACTATTAGATTAATAAATATTACAAATGGTAGCATTACATAAAATATTTTTAATATTGGAATATTCTATCACAGGACATTTTAATAGATCAGTAAATATGGATTATATACTGATACTTAATAATATTTAGTGGAAAAATCACTATTGAGCCAGATCCATGGCACAGCTGTAAAGAGCTAAGAGAAGCCAAATCTCACAAGGGGGCCAAGATCCAAATCACTGGGTGATCAGCCTGAAGCAAGCCTGGCTTACGAATACGTGCCCTAGAGCCAATGGCTGGAAGATTAGGAAAAGGGAACAGACACGCTGTGACCAGACCTTGTGGAAGGTGCTTCTCTTTGTCTCTCATGAATGATCTATCATAAAGGAAAAAAATGCTATAACAAGTAGGGTAAAAATTTGCAATTTATTAATAGCCAAGTCTAATGAAATGTACTAGTGTTTTAATTTTTTACTGTAATATCACATATTGAAGTGAAAGTAAAATCTTAGTATATCTTTAATAGTCATTTTTACCGATAGAAAAAATAACTTTTTACTTTTTCACAATTTCCTTATGTTTTATTTTATTTTTGTCATCTATATTTATAATCTTCTAGTTTCCAAACTTTGGAAAAAAATTACTCTTGCATAAAGTTAGCTAAGCATTTAGGAAAAAAATGTTTCTGTTTTATCCAACCAGTGTTGATTCAACCAGTACTTTGTTGTCATTCTTGTGTCTACTAATTATGAAGCAAAATATTTTCATAAAAAATTCTGTTCATGTTGGGGAAAATATAGTATCTTGTTTTTATTAGTTTCTGAAAGAGCATATTTATTTCCATATTATTTCAAAAGCAGAAACAGAAGTTGTATTCAAAACTATTTTTTAAATAATAATTACTTTATTTAAGTTTATTTATTTACTTTAATTTGACCAGAGAGGGGCAGAGTGTGTGTGTGTGAGAGAGAGAGAGAGAAAGAGAGAGAATGTGAGAAAGCAAGCCAATAGGTCCAGGACTGTGATCGTGGTCGGCCATGTGGGAATCAAGCACCCTTCATCATCACACCACCTGCTGGTCCTGAAACTATTTTTTGAATACAGACATTACTGTATTTATTTAGTCATACATTTTTTGAGTATTTTACCATGTAATGGATCTTCAAAAGGTTCATGAAAAGTGTATAGTCTGAAAACTTTATGCATGGATTTAAATTTGTTAACACGAAAATAAACCCATACTTTTATTTCATGTTTCTATAAACTTTATAAAGTTCCCTTTTACAGTATTCTCTTTCAAGTAAAATCTAATGTATTCAATTATTAAATCATCTATTTTTTATTGAGAGATTTTTTTTTTTTTTTTTTTTTTTTTTTTTTTTTTTTTTGAATAGGGAGTGTGCACTCACCGGAAAGACAGACAGAAAGAAAGAAATCATCCCCCAGGGTGGCCACACCACAATCCCTTCTTCTCCATTCTCCTCTTGAGATTTTGGGTATTAACGCACATGTGCCTGGCATCAGTTTGAATTCACCAGGTCTGGGACTCAAACCACAGTGAACTATGTGGGAGTCCACTGACTAACCATTATGCCATCTGCTGGTTCCTGACTAAATCATCTTTTTAAAACTAAGTATAGGGACCAGCAAATGGCATAGCTGTTACATTGTTGGACTCCCTCAGGGCTGACTGTAGTTCAAGGCCTAGTGGTTTTAAACTCATGCTGGGCACATGTGTGTGCATGTTTCAAAAACTGGGAGGACAAGGGAAGAGAAGGGATTGCAGTGTGGCCATCTCCTCCCCGGGGGTGATTTCTCACTCTGCCTCTCACTGTCTCTGTCTCTTCTTTCTCTGTCACTCTCACTGGTAAGTACACATGCTCCAAAGCAAAAACCTCTACAAAAAACCAACAAAATAACTAACTATAGGGAAGCAGCATCTGTCTTCATTTTCCATACTATGAAGTTTTTAATTAACAGAAAACCACCATGGATTGCTTCTTTAGAATACCATTAAATGTTAGAGACATCGTCTACTGTACAGGAGTATCACTACTGGATGAGGATGTCTGGGAATTCATATGGATGAAATTCCACTCCACCACAGCAGTTTCTGAGAAGAAAATATTATTGGAAGCTTTAACATGCAGTGATGACAGGAATTTATTAAATAGGTGGGTCAATTAATTTTTAAAATTTAGTTGTGCAAGGAAAGTATGCTCCGTAGTCAAACTGCTCTGAAGTTGCTTATATTTCCTTGAATGTATGTTAGTTATTCTAAAATGTATCTTTCTAAAGATAAGGGAAATTATCAGGTTAACATAAGTAAGGCTATTTGACTTGAGAGATTTATCCTTATGACTACTTCATGTAATTTTTCTTTATGTATAAGTAAGAAAATATTTGATATGAAATAAATGTTATTATAAAGGATTTTAAGGGGGAGTTCATCTCATCAAACAAGAATTGTGATTTCTCTACCCACACATTTTTTTGAGTTTAATTAATATATTTAATTAAAGTACTATTATTTGATCTCCCCCCTTTTATAATCAGACATTTGTTCTGTTGATAAATTTGTATTACTGAAATTTTCACTGGACTATTTACCTGAAAACTATGTCATTTTAGGTCATGTAATTTTATTAAGATTATAAAAATGTTTAAATTACTGAACTAAAGTGTTCTCCACAATTCTACTCTTATAGGCTTCTAAATCTGTCACTAAATTCTGAGGTGGTGCTGGATCAAGATGCAATTGATGTGATAATTCATGTAGCTCGAAATCCACATGGCCGAGACCTTGCCTGGAAGTTTTTCAGAGATAAATGGAAGATATTAAATACCAGGTAGAAATAAGAATTCAATCATTCATACTTGAATAAGTAAATTAAAACTGACATGTAAGGAATAAAGAAAGGAATAAAGGAATAAAGGAATAAAGGAATAAGGAATAAAGTCCAAGTTTTGTATTAGAGCTATGACCCAAATAATAAAATTAGGTTTTAAAATAATCACCAGAATGGACATTGCCACTCCTATGGAACACAGGATTACTTTAATAATTCTGTAACATTATGCATTTATTAAAGATGGATAAGCTTGATTAATTATATGTAGAAAAGTGATGAGTGCAAAAGGTCTAGCAGAGCAACTTTCAAGGAAAATCTGTCAAACTGTCTAAAGTTGAAGAAATTGTATAAAACTTCTATATCCTAAATGTGTTACAGAAAAAGTGATTTATAAATCATATACTGGGAAGATATAATGGTATTATAACAAGAAAACTTTACTTCTATAGAATTGTTTTAAATTTCCCTTAAATAGAAATATCATAAAACACCTGGAAAAAAACCATGATGTAGAAGAGGAGCACTAATCATCTGAGCCATTATATGATTCTAGTTGCAGTAGAATTTAATCCCAGGACATCTTGATTCATGAGAATTCTTGAGGCTCAATTTTAGAAAACATTTCATTATGTATTTAAATATATTATAATAAATGCTAATTTATTACGCTGATAATCTCTATGGTATTTTAAAATTAAATTTATTATAGCGAATGTAAATGCTGCATGTTTTTCTTCAGTCTTAAATGTTCCAGACAGCAAGCAGATCTTCTGTTCTGTCTTTTAAAACTGGTATATAAGCTTTACTATTTATAAGCGTACCTTTATCAGTTGCCCTGGTATAATGAGTTCAATTGTAATCTATGTGTCATATGAAAACACATTTCTGTCTGCAGAGATTTTCCTGTCAGGAAGCACAGATATTTCTATAAGGCACATTGACTTTTTAATATTTTCATTCAGTTCAGAACTTGGAAAGATCGGAAGATTAGAGCTTGCTTTGTTGTCACGCGTATGGCAAAGTGAATAGTCAGACACTTAAGGGGAAGTTAATAAGTGCAGCATTTCACTTTTCACTTTGACAACTCTCTACCAACACGCAGGGTTCTTTTAGGGAGTGGTTTCATAGATCAGAGTTCTGGGAATATTAGAGGTGTATGTAGTTTATTTACCTACCAGAAAATGTTTGGGTCCTGATATGTAGGCACATTTTGATAGGCATAGTTTGTCTCCCTGAGAGGCCGTGATCTCTAGCCAAAGAGTAGAAAGACTGAGATTTGATAGTATCTACAAATAGGGTAACATTTATCTTGACAAATAGGAGTGTCTTCAGATCCTACTCTTCTGTCAATCCTCGAACGTTGTAGTTTGAGGATGCTCTGTTGAAGGTACTTTTTCCACACTGCAGGATTCTTCCTGCTTTGAGTTGTCATCTACTCTCACTCCCAAATCTTTCTTTCTTTTTCTTTTCTTTTTTTCCTTCTTTTTTTTTCTTTCTTTTCCTTTTTTTTTTTTTTTGAGAGGTTTTTGCTATAAGGTACATGAGCTCTCCAGAAAGACAAGAGAGTGACAGAGAGACAGAAAGCGAGAAATCACCCACTTCAGAAGGGATGGCTATGCCACAGTCCATTCTCTTCCATTCTCCTCTTGGGATCTTGGGCATGCACGTACATGCGCCCAGCATGAGTTTAAGCCACCGGGTCCGGAACTCGAACTGTGGTTATCTACATTGGAGACCAGTGACATAGCCACTATGCCAACTGCTGGTCACCCAAATCTTTATCTTTATTCAGACAATTCACATATGCATCACTCTATGATAGATAGTTGACCCCTGAGGTCCTTTACTGGAGTGTGCCTGCTAGTCTGAAGTCATCATTTTCAATGGTCTTCCTTTTCTCTGTAAATCTTGTAGCCAACCAAATGCTCAAGGTAAACACCTTGAAGTCTGTATTGGCTCCCCCCTTCCCTTTGCTATATGAAGAGACTTGCTATACAAGGCGACTTTATTTTAATTGCAAAAATTATTGAAATTCATTCACAGTATTTTCATAATATGCATTTTCCATGAAACTTTTGAACAATTTCTTTTTAAAATTGGAAGAGGGCATGTGCAATCACTAGAAAGGAAAGAAAGCAGCACACAGTGGGACTTGGTCTTGACACAGTCCTTTTTTCTCTGTTTCTTCATCCCTCAGGATTTGGGTATGCGTGCGCACACACACACACATTGTGTTTGTCAAGTCATAAGGGCCGAGATTTGAACCACAGTTGGCCATGTAGAACTAGTTTGGTACATACAGTACTTAACCACTGTGCTATAGGGTTGACCTTTCATGAACTTTTTGAAGAATTCTATCACATGACAGGTAGTCTTGCTTTTTCAATTTAACAATTTTCGAATATTTCTAAATTCTTCTCTTTTCCTGCTACTGATGCCCTAGTGCAAGTTTTTATCTCTTGCTAGTCTCCCTGACTCTGTAATTAAACTTAGCACTACAGAACACATAAAGTCAGCCTCTTCTCTTTGTTCCAAGAATATTTCTGAAAAGAAAATGTGATATTTTTCTGTTGTAAAACTTTTGATGGTTTTGTGACATTTGGTTTTCTTGTCAGTGGGCATGTGCACTGTCTGAGAAAAAGAGAGAGAGAGAGAGAGAGAGAGAGCATCTCCTCAATGGGATATGATCATGCCACAGTTGTTTTCCTCTTTTTCTCTACCCTGGCAGAATTTTGAGCATGCACGAGCTACCAGGGCCAGGATTTGAACTGCAGTTAGATGTGTGGGATCCAGCTTTCTATGCACAGTGATTAATTACAGTGCTACAAGGTCAGCCCTTACTATCCGCTGTATAGCTCCTCAGTCTTTTGTTCTTTTATCCCAAGCCTTACAGTTTATGTTCTCTTAATACCAAACTTTTGGTAGTTCTCTGTGCACACAATGTTATTTCATAATTCTTTGCTTTTGTTTATGTTCATCCTCTTCTTAAAATTACTTTCTTCTCTGCCAGCTAGAACTACTTTAAACTCATCTATTGATAGATGCCATCATCCCCCAGAAGACACTCCCAGCCCCCATAGCTAAAGAGACTCTCTAAGCACTGCGTGTGACTTTATCATCACCACATTTAGCCACATTAAATGGAAATTACCTTTTTATATGTCTAGCTCTTCAACTAGATAGAATAATATATTCAAGGAAAAGATTGTGCCTTACTCATCTTCAAGTGAAAGCACAAGTAAAAACAACTGATAGTCCCTTAGGAAGAGATTTTTGTCTTTCCGGATAGTAGCCCGCATTTGTAATCACATGCTTGTTACTAATGATCACATGTATTATTGAAGGCCTATTTCTTTGGTATATTATTAAGTGCCTATTTGTTTGCTTTAACTTAATTAATTTATTTTTTATGGAATAGTTCAGTGTTAGAATTACAGAAAATTGTGGTGATCATCTAGTACAGGCCAGAAAACTAAGTTCTATAAAAGCTAAATTACTTAAGGTCTCAAAAGTTAGAGTAGTATTAGAAAATTTCTTCTGTGTTGGTGGCTAGAATTCAACCTACAAAAACAGTTACTTATTTATTTGTTTATTTATTTATGCCCGAGGGTATGTGCCCTTGTGGGAGAGAGATGGAGAAAGAGAGAGAGATTGACAGAGGGAAAGTGAGAAAACACTCCCCATGGGGGACAGTCACCCTACCATCCCTTCTTCTCTATTTCTCCTTCCTTTCAGGATTTTGGGCACACACGTATCCTTGGTGTTTCTCAAGTCACTGGATATGGGACTTGAACTGCGTAGTTGGCCATAAGGAATCTAGTTGCCTTTACCACCATGCCACTGACTCGAGTCTCATTTTTAATGTGCTTTCCTCAGTTATAAGACTATACTAACTTGACATAAGTATCCTTACTGTAGTAAAAACAAGTCAGTAAAATGAGAATTCTTTCCAACTCACTGACATAAATTGTACCTTGCTTTGGACCATATGTCAAGTCATTGTGTTTGTGGTACACTAATTATGCAATCCAATTGAGCAACTAGATATTTTATTTAATACTCATATGAAAAAGAAAGCTAATATTTTGGGGGAGCATCTTTGACAGATTTGTCTGTTTCTGAGCACAAAGTCGGAGAATGCATGTGTCAGTCATGACCGATCAGAGCAAAGAATCTGTGTGACAGACCAATTATACCCAAGTTGCTCCTAAGTTCTCTTTCTTTTCCCTTGGAGTGAGCTAGGTTGCCTTATAGTTGAAAGTTTAAAAATATTGTTTTCTTGGGCATTGGCATAGAAATATAGTAGTAATTCCTAACTCCAACTTTAGAGGGACTCTTTTTAAAAAATTTATTACAATGTAGAGTTATCTGAAACACTGAACCAAATCAGAAGAGATCTGATGATACTGAAATGCCTTTATGCCTCCCTGATTGTCTAGGACATGCCTTGGATGCTCAGAGATCTGGCAATCTCTGACACCACCAGTCAAATGCAACCCTTAAAAAGGGCACTAGAGAATATTTATAGTGTTATTTCTTATATTACTAGTATTGACTTTTTAAAAAATCTTTTCAGGTATGGAGAAGCATTATTTATGAATTCGAAACTTATCAGTGGAGTTACAGAATTTCTTAATACTGAAGGTGAACTCAAAGAGGTAAATATTTTGGATTCTAATTCTTTTCTTTTATAAACATATGACATTATACATTTACTTCTACTATTTCTTCCCAGCAGATTCACACCCATTATTTTTGTACACACACACACATCAAAAACTTTACTCAATTCATTATTTACAAAGGTATTTCTAATATATTCAACACTCAGTGCCTGTAAAAAAATTATAGTTTTATCAACGGGACTATGGAGAAATGTTCATCTATTGAAATATTCACTTTGTAAGCTAAATATGTGATTGAATGTATAAAAGAAAATGAAATTAAAAAAGTAAAAAAAATCTTTGCTAAACCACAGCTTTGAGTGTACTCATAAATTCTGTTTGCTACTTTGGCTATAAGAAACATTGCTGTGATTATTTTATCATTGCAAGATTTTCGTCTACCCCAAGGTTTAAGGTGGTTGAATCCCTCGTGGCTAACTGAGGTTCGAATCCCAGACTGGGTGGCTTGAAAACACACCAGTGCATGTGCATGTGTCCTAAAATCTGAAAAAGAGCATGGAGACAAAGAGAATGTGGTGTGGCCATAACCCCGGGGAGGGCTTTCTCACTCTTCCTCCCACCCTGTCTTCCTGCCAAAAGAACACATGCCGTATAGCAAAACAATTTTTAAGAAGAAGAAAGATTTTATTTAATTTATAACATTATTAACAACTTATTGAGAAAGAATAAGTGTGAATCTATAGGGCTATTTAGTTCATAATACTTTAAATCTACATTTAAGTATTTTTCAGTGTACTTTTAATGGGTAAAGAAATAGTATGAAACCCGAAAGTAATAATAAAGCTTGTAAGATTTCATAAAATTGTTTTCTATAAATACTCTTTTGTAAGGGAAATATGGATGAAGAAATTAAAGAAGTGTATGTTAATTCTAAAAAAAAAAAAAAAAAAAGAGTTTGAATACAGTGATTTCCAAATCTGGCCATACAAAATTCAGCCCAGAAATGTTTGATCCAATTAGCTTATTCTTAGATGTCTCTGTGAACCTAGACACGATCCACACTGACTAACAAAACCATCTTACCCATTGATTCGGTGATTGTATAAAGCACTAGGACTGATGTTGAGTTACAGAATATGAATCTCACTTCTTTGTGTTCACTCCTATACAGACAGTGGACATGATAACAATACTTCATGCTCTCTGATAAACTAAAAGTGTGGAGAGGGTCATTGCTGATAATACATAGTGAGATCGACAGTGTTTTTTTGTTTGTTTGTTTTTGTTTTGTTTTGTTTTGTTTTGGAGAGTTTTTGTTACAGGGCATGTGTGCTCACCAGAAAGACAGAGAGAGACAGAAAGCGATAAATCACCTCCCGGGGGGATGGCCACAACACAATCCCTTCTCCTCATTCTCCTCTGGGGATCTTGGGCATGCACGCACACACACCTGGCGTGAGTTCAAGCCATCAGGTCCAGAACTCAAACCGCAGTTGACTACACAGGAGTCCAGTGACATAGCCATTACACCAACTGTTGGTCCCAATAGCATGTTTTAAAACTCTACTTGGTACAATCACAAGTGCATTTCGTTAATGAAAATAAACTTGATTTATTTTTGTAAATTGTATTCTATTATTTTTACTTTTTATTAATATTGTTTTATGCCACTCAATATCTATCAAAAGCATTTATAGCAGCTAAACATCTTGTTTAGACATGAAAAATTTGTTATTAGTTATTAAAGCTGTATCTAATATCTTATTATAAATAGCCATTCAGTGAGCACCCTTATAGATAAATCTTTGCATGCATTGATAATTTTTTATAATGAGCATTTGGAAGCATAATTGTGAAGTCAGTTAATTGGTAACTCAATTTGTAAATTTTTAAAATTTTATTTTATTTTACAATTTATTATTTGTATTTAATCATTATACATCTTTGTAGGGTATAATATGGATTTTCAAAGCATATATGCAGTGTTCAATAATTAAATCGAGGATAACACAAAATTCATTGTTTTAAACAAAGAACACTACATTGTGATGTGTACAGTTAATGTTATAATTAATATGATTGGCAATGTCTGCTTTTCTCAAAAAGGTGTGGTATTCTGTCCCACAAATTATTTGCTCCTTCTACCTGCATTCCTGTGTTCATTAAATGCTTTTCTCCTAAACCACTGCCATATCTCCATGCAGTCTCTGGTATCTACAAAAACTTTTTTTTTAAAAAATGACTAATATCCAGGTTGTAGAGTATTTGGCATTTCTTTATCCTCTGCTTTATTTCTGCGGAAATTTAAAGCAACTAGGGTTTTTTTTTTTTTTTTTTTTTTTTTTTTTTTTTTCCCCTTGTCGTTCTTGTTGGCTTATTGTTGTTTAACTATTAACTTACATCTCTAAGAAAGGAGGGATATAAGTTAGAAAGAGATGAGCAGATAGGAGAAAGGAGCACAACAGATTCTTTTCATCATTTATACTGATTTGGGCTTCCAGAGTCTGTTGCCTTTTCCTCTGCTGCTCTCCATTGTAAAATGTCACTGATTGTTGGCACTGAGAATTATGATTTCCTCAGTTCTCACCAATGGGATGCCTGGCGCTGTGACCCAGAGCTAATTGCACGGAATAGAAATCCCCTCAAAGCATCAAGTCTGGCATTGTCCTCAGTGTCTCCTCTTAGTGCTCCATTTCCTGTGGTCATCCCTCATACACTAACTCAGAGGGTCACACACTTTGGGCTAAGCTAAGTCTCTGATTGTAGTGATTTGAAGTGCAGACTTTATTCCTGCTACGTGTGATCCCAACCCTGGAAGATTCACTTTTGAAAGCCCCAGTACACTTTTTTCTACATATTTATAAGGGAAGATATAAGGACTTTTTTTTTTCCATTTCCATAAGAAACAGAACAGTTAAATTAATGATTGCTTCCAGTTTTCTCTGTATTTAAATGAAGTACTTTTAATTTTATGATTTCACTTTTAATTAGTTGGAAAGAAAAGATTCATTTGGTTCCACTTGTGCAGCCTCTGAAATGAGCCTCAGAGTGAAAGATCTACTCCTCTTTCCTTTCCTTTTGGCCCCCTTCA
Source organism: Tupaia tana (assembly GCA_026018925.1). Taxonomy (NCBI): domain Eukaryota; kingdom Metazoa; phylum Chordata; class Mammalia; order Scandentia; family Tupaiidae; genus Tupaia; species Tupaia tana. Next base: position 177,265,721 of record JAKSZU010000006.1, read on the forward strand.
TTCTCCCTTCTTATCTCCTTTTGTCTCCTCTTTTATCCTCTGTCCTCCCCATCCCTCTCCTGTTCTCTCTCTGTTCTCTCTTTCCTCTGTCTATTATATTTGATAATACTCAGACCATGAAAAACATTTTTTAAATGAACATTATTTGATTTTATCAGACCATTTTGTGTCAGCTATTTCACTTACATATTCATTTTTACACATTTTATTTAATTATCATCTGTTCCCAGGTGCTCCTATCCTGCAAGATACAATTTCAAATTGAAACTGAATTGCACGTTTATTCCATTATCTACAACATAGCTAACTTTACAATGCACTCTCAGTGGAGTGAGTGATGAATCCCCTTACCAGATTACTTGCTCTGACTCCCAGTTTAAACAGCTGCTCCTTTACGTTCATCATCTAACCATTTTCTGTCAACTCGGAACTATTGCTGTTGGGTGGGATGGGAGTTTTAATTTGTATTGACAATAACTTCTCTTTCTTAAAGCATTGAGGAAAATATAGTCACATTCTCCCAAAAGTCATGAACCTCACAAGCAGAAAATCCAATGTGTTCCCTTTGGATATGGTATAGTCTTGTTTCCAAGGTTTTCTAGATCAAAATGGAATCAGCAACTTTATGAATTTTGAAAACACATCTGCTATAGAGACATTCGGTAGAAAAACTTGGATCAGTCTGTGGCCCCTTCCTGGAACTTCCTTTTAGTTACATGGCTTTATAGCAATTGGAACAATACTTTTCCATGAGGCAATTCATCATTCCCTTGATTCTAAATTGATGGAGGTACAACCTCACAGAACCCTAGATCCTTGCACTTATTCCACACTGATGTCCAAAGTGATCTCGTGTGCCTCCTTCCCTGCCTCTTGAACATCATAGATGAAACTGTCTTGAAGAACACACATCGTGTGCATCACAGATAGCCCATTCACAGTTTTGATGTTGAAGATATAGACCTCATAATAGGACAGTAGCTAATTCTATTCATTTCAATAGTTACTACAAATGTATTATGCCTTGGAAATTACTCTAAAAATATTTTATGATTTTGGATACTCTGAAATAAGGGATTTTTTTATTTTTTGGTAAATGCTAGCATATGTTTTAATAGATAAATTAACACACATACCTAAGAGTTCTATGCTAAGAAGAACAGGGACTACAGACACTGACATTTCACTAAATATTATTCTATAAAAGTGTCTATGTAACATTTCAAAATAAAAATATGGCATGATATGAATATTTGGGAAACCTAATAGAAACCTGATGGCAGAAGAAAACCTAGCAGAATTGAAAAAAATAAGAAAGCTGGAATGTCAAAATCCTTCCATCAAGCCCAGCACTCTAGGGTGAGGCAGGGGTCTGAAAGGCTCGGTGGTCACGCTAACTGAGGGTTAGGCAACTGCTTGATCACGTCTTCCCGAAGAGCTTTGGAGGACTATCAGAGATAAGATCAGTTTATGGCAACTGTTGAAAGTGAGACAGGTATGTTCTGATGAATAGCTACTCTTAAGATGTATACACGTGACCTCGAGCTCTCTGAGCTCATGAGGGAAGTATTCAATGTACTTAACAGTGATTTAAGAAATTAATCTCTAGACACCTACCAGTCACATTTTTTATTCAGAGTTTTCTTGTACGATAACATGTGCCAATAATACATTCCTATTCGAACACATAGTCTGCCTTTAAGGAGGACATAAGAGTTGTACTTCAGGAATGAGGTTTTTTTTATTTTAATTTTTTATTTACATTTTTATTTCATTTTCTTTTATACAGTCAATCACATTATTTAGCTTACAAAGTGAATATTTCAACAGGTGAGCATTTCTCCCTAGGCCAGTTGATAAGACTATAAAATATCTTCAACAGATAATACCACATTTCTTTGTCCCATTAATGCTTTGCCTCCCTATTTTTCTTCTAAATGTCCTCCGTCAGACCCTACTCTTTCACACACACTACCAGATATAGTGTGTGTGAAGGAATGAGTTTTATTCCACGTGTCCAGCCTTGCTTGCCATCTTGTAAAGATGCCATGAGTGTACTCTACAGAGCTGAAGTGGTAAAGGGTCATTTATCACTACACGGCATATTCAGTGACTGCTTAGAAAAAAAGATGTCATAGTGTAGAACATATTTAAAAGGAGTAGATGTCATCTTACTTTCCTAAATGGCATATATATGTAAATAATTTGACTGTAATGTCATATGTTTGCAATAAGTTAAAGTATGATATTTAAAACAGATCAATTTGTATTATTTGTTGCTCTATATGCATAGAGACTCATTGAGCCTGGTCATAAATATATAAATATAAATGCATTATTCTATTAAGCAGCTAAAGTTTAAAATTATGATTCAGATATATCCGTGAGACTTCCCTTCATGTCTGTGTGTATGACACACACTAACATCTGTGGCACAGTGTCTGGAATGCTGGAAATCAGTCATTTTCTTTTCACCGTTTTCTTAATGTGCATACATTTGGTCAAGTGCCAAATCAGTTTTAGGATGGCACTGATAATTTTTTGCTAAGGATTGGTATTTTGCATGTTTGCTACCAAAAGATAATGATTGTGAAGTCCTGGAAAGGAGATAGCCCTGAGATAGGGTTTTCCATGGATAACGATGCCAAGTAAAGGGCTTTGGAAGAAAGTAGACAAAAAGCTTTGAGAAAACCCACAAGTATCATGTAATCCAAGTAACACCATCGTAAACCAAGGTATCCATGAACTAATTACCAAATTAATTCAGAAACGTATAATGAACTGCATTTTACACACTCCCTTCCCCCATTTCTCCTTGCCCCTGAGCCAGTCCTGACACAGCACATTTCCCTCCTGGTGTATCTTCCATGTGGCACCTGCCATGTGATGCAGCACATCCCACACTAATTACCCCACATAAAGTTTGTGTGTTGCAAGTTGATTTTTCACATTTGTCTATTAGCTTTGCAATTGTTGGTTGGTTGCCAGTTTCTTAAGATATACCAAAAGGAAAGAAACATTTAATCTTGAAATAAAATCCCTGAGTGTTCCCTGGATAAGTGAACTCTAAATAAAATCTTATATCAATAAAAATTATGTCAAAATATTTAAAATTCATTACTTTCCTGCTTCAATGCTCTAGCTAAATGAAACCATTTTTCTATTTCATTCTTTGTAAATGTAGTTACTTAGGAGATCGCAATGTCATTCATTATTCAGTTTTTATAGTAACGTTACTTTTTCCACCATTATCATAATTTTGGTAAGCTCTTGATTTCAAGAACAGTGTCAATCCCTATACTAGTATTTGGAGATGAAGAATAATTCTCACTCTACAAACAATGACCTTTAATGTATGATTTCAGTTCTTAATGCTATCTCATGTGTAGAATATGCCTTGGAGTTAGAATTAGTCTGCATATCCCTTCAACCTATTTTGAAAGATAAATTAAGGAGTCAGCAGTGGCATGGTGGTTAAGGCACTGGACTCCCATATGGCCAACTGTGTTTCAAGTTCTGGATGTGGTAGCTTGAAATTCATGCCAGACACATGTGCATGTATGCCCAAAATTCCAAGAGGAGAGAGTGGATTAGAAGAGATTGTGGCATGGCCATCCTCCCTGAGGGCTGATTTCTCACTTTCTTCTATCACTATGTTTCTTTTCTTTTTTTTTTTTTTTTTTTTTTTTTTTTTTTTTTAGGGCGCATGTGCTCGCCAGCCAGACAGAGAGAGACAGAGAGACAGAAAGCGAGAAATCACCCCCCCAGGGGGGATAGCCACACCACAATCCCTTCTCCTCCATTCTCCTCTTGGGTCTTGGGCACGCATGCACACGCGCCCAGCGTGAGTTTTAAGCCACCGGATCTGGGACACGAACTGCAGTCGACTACATGGAAGTCCAGCGACAGCCATTAAGCTAACTGCTGGTCCCTCTTTTCCTTTCTTTCTTCTTCTTTTTTCCTTCCTCTCTCTGTTTCTCTTTCCAGTGAGCACATATGCTCTATAGCAAAAAAAAAAAAAAAAAAAAAAAAAGAAAGAAAAAAAAAAAAAAGAGAGCAAGGACTAACTTAAATGTTTTAATACCTTTTATGAAACAAGAAGTCAAATTTGAAGCCGTTTAAATTGTAATATCCACAATATCCACTCTTTTTTTCTTTCTGTTCCAAAATCTATTATATCATACCTAATTAACATAATCTGTTATATTTTATTTCATTACCCACTCAATCTACAATAATAAATTTACCTTCTATGGTAATTGTGGTGCATTGTTTCAAATACATTCTCATCCACATACAAGTTCATTTAAAGGCATGTAGATTTACTATGTAAAAATATCTATTTCCAGCTAAAGAACTTCATGAAGAACTATGATGGGGTGGCTGCCGCTTCTTTCTCACGAGCTGTGGAAACTGTTGAAGCCAATGTGCGCTGGAAGATGCTTTATCAAGATGAGCTTTTCCAATGGTTAGGAAAAGCTCTGAGACACTAAAATGTTTCTTTTACAAACAGTTCAACTCAGAAGTATTTGAGAAGACCGTCTTTATATGGAATGAGGAAAATGTGCTCCATGGAAAATGGCCAGAACTTCAGTGTTAACATGTGGGAGGAATTTTTTTTTTTCGAATTTTTATTGTTGCAGGGAATATTTGGGGAGATTTTGTTCATTTCATTCATTCTGTTTTGTTTCTCTACTACTGGGTGTCCTTTAAAGAAACTTTTGAAGTGAAACTAGCCATGATTGCTTCCTCTGTACATCCCTTGCTGTACAGGACCAAATATGATAGTGGTGCATGTCAATGTTGCAGTTTGGAAAAACATATTCAGAATATTCTGTGCATGGATGTGTGGTCCTGCCTGTGCTCCAGCATGCTTACTTAAAATGTCCAATGTTGTATGTGCATATGTGTTACATCAGGATGGGCATTATGCAAAAGCACAAAGATTTATGACAATCAGTGTTATAATGAGAGAGAACATTAAAAAAGGAATTATATTCTCAGTCCTGGGCAAACGAGAGATAAATAGCCCCTTTAAGTGATCAACGTCACTTATTTTCGCACTTCGATTGTCTGACAATGATTACTGTTGCTAACTCATTTTCTTAGAGTTAAAGCTGTGTGTACAGTTAAAAAGGCATGTAGATAGTGTATGCATATGTATATGTACATAGGGAAGCCCCCATGTGTGTATAGTATGTTGTACACTATACATGTGCAAAGAATCTCTTCGGAACAAAGAAAATTTATCTCTTTTTGTAAACTTACAAACACTTGGAAAAGGCTTAAAGGAATTTATCTCAACGGTATGCTTCCTACTTCCTTACTAAATTTCTGTTAAGAATTTTTTCACCTACTTCCTAAACAGTGGTCTATTCTACTACGTGAAGATGAATTCAAACAAAATGTATTTGTAACTAGCCACACTTTTAATTCTTTTAAGTGACAACCTCACAGACAGATTCTGTCATCAGTTTAGACAACCTTTCTACTGCATAAAGCAGTTGTGTAAACTTATAATTATTAGTGCTGAGAAAGTATGTATTTTTGCATCTTGTTTGTTTTCCCATCTTATGTTGGGTGGTCCAGAGAGTTAAAAATTCTTTCTGCATGTTGGTTTTTCTGTCTGTGTTGTTCTACTCTCCATTAAGCAATCATACCTCAAGAGGCTTTAGTAGCATTTGATGACCTTTCACATCAGTTGTGCCATCCTTAAGATGACAAAATAATTTTTTGTGTGTTAATGTACAAAGCTTTTCTTTTGTTATTGACAACTCTGTTCTACCTGGGACTTCTGAATAGTCATTCTCATGGGTGTGTATTACATGATACAAGTGTTATATTAAATGGCATTCTCACCCAGTAGGCCAGCTCTTCTAACATTGCTTAGATGCTTCAGAATGAACATATTTTAAGTTTAGCATTCTAAAATACCAATACAACTACTGTACATAAACCAAATATTTGTAGACCACTTCCTACTTTCCTGAGATTTTTCTCTTCCTCCAAATCTTGCAGATTTTTGAAATGCACATTGAGCTATCTGAAAAGTCATGATGCGTTTTTGCATAGAAAGACAGAAAAATACACCATGACTTTTCCTACAACCCAATATACTCTGCCACTAATAGTCACTGAATACTGAAAACAAATTTAACATTTTAGAAACCAGCACCATAGAATTATTTTAAGATTATAGAAAAGAGGAAGTTTTCTGATTTTCTAATAGAATAAGTACCAGGTAAAACTGAATTTTATCATTTAAGCAATTAATACCTATTGTAACTCAGTTTTTCAGCACTTCACTCAATTAAAATACATGAATTTTAAATATTCCACGTGGTGTTAATAAGGCATGATAATACTTAGTAGAATATCTAAAAGGTATACCACCTACGAGAAGTGATAAAATTCAGTTATTACACATTGCATTTATGAAATGCTTTTTTAAAAAAATTGCTTTCTATTATAATTGCTGATTTACATTTAATCATTGTACATATTTGTGAAATACAGTACAGTTTTTCAAAGCATGCATACAGTGTGTGATAATCAAATCAAGGGGTAAATTCTGAAACATAACAGTAATAAATTCACATTGCCATGCAGGTCCCAAACATGCGTTCTGTCACCACTGAATTCCTACAATAGAAAAGATTTCAAAGTAGAGGTGAATGTCTTGTTTTGTGTTGTGAATTACTAAAAATTCTTAGTAATTGTGGAATTTACTTTGAGTGAAATCACCATTTTTAGATTTTAGTTAGAAGGGCTTTCGTAGTTCTTTTTTCCTCCCCACTGTTAATAATCGTAATCCTCTTTCAGTATTTTAGTGGCCTTGAACACTGGTTTAGCTACAATATCAGATCCTGAGTGTATAATTATGTGCAATGTTCAATACCTCATATAATACTTGTTCAACAGTATGTCGTGGTATCAATAGCATTGAGGTGGCATTTTTGTTTTACATGTTTTTCAGTAATTTATCCTTTTCAACGTTGAGATTATATCAGGCTTTAACTTTTTTAGTTGTTTAAATAAGTAATATTTTCAGAATAATAAAATAACTAATGATATCTCTTGGAATATTCTGTAAAATGTAGTTATAAAAATTCTATTTTCTACTTAGAGTTTTTATCTTTTCTCTCTTCTTTGTCTATTTTACAGCTCATATCTATGCATGAAATTACCAATGTTTGAAAATGTCCACCATCTACTCTTAAAAATTTACTGTGCCAACATGTGTACAAAGGCAAAACTTAGTTTCAATTAGAAAGGACTAAATTTTTACCATGCTGAGTATTAAATATCTCCAGGTGACTTGTAAATAAAAAGTTTTCTTCATTTTTGCACATTTTTTCCTTAAGATTTTCTTATATATTTGAAGTGTTAAAAATATACAATCTCAAACTCTAAAGCTAATATCTACAATGTTAAGTCTATCCTTCAGTTTCAAAAACATCTACTTTAGCTGGGTTTTGAACTCACTTGGGTTTATATTATTCCCAGGATAATGATATCATAGGACTGAGTTTTTTCATGGTAGTACAACATACAAATATCATAACTGTAGTACCTTACACGGTTATTAACGCTATGGATATATTATAAAGTGCATTTCACTTTCAAAGAACTTTAACACTTGCTTTTAATTCAACTCCTAACAAAAACATAACAAAAGCCCTGATATTGTGATGAGGAAACTGATTCTCAGAGGAGCAACAAGAGCTATTTAAAATTTTATAGTTGTTTATTTGGAACATATACAATAGCTTCTCAGTGCAGCCTCCCTCTAACTAAAATATAAGTTTAAAATATCTCTATTTATTGAATAGGCTGGAATTTTTCAAATACTGGACTAGCATCAAAATACAAGATTCAATTTGTAATGATTACATTATTTCTTAAACTCCTGTGTTTCTAATTTGCATGATATCGAGCAACTAGATGAAAATTTTATTCAACATTTAGTTTGGTCAGCCTAAATAGTTCAATATTGTAACAAAGAAATTAGGGTATTGATTATGGTTTCCTTTATATATCTTTATTGAACATTTCTTAATTATAACCTTAAAATACTATAATTTGCTTTACTTATAAAAAATACTCTCTAATAAATTCTATCTTTTGTAACAGATAGTGAGAATGCAGATAAGTGGTGTCCATTTAAATAAGTAGAAATATTTCTTTTTACATACAATCACTGTGTATCATTACAGCATACCAAATGAATTTTCCCATCATGAGTATACTGTATATTGGTTCACTGAAAGAATAAAAAATTAAAAATAATAAATAAATAAGTGGAAATAATATTCAGCAAAATGTTTGTAAATTTATACAACCTTTGGAGAAAAAACAGTTTTTGTGAAAACTGTACTAATCAAGTAGATGCAGTGATTCTTTTTTTTTTTTAAGATATTTTTGCTATAGGTCATGTGTGCTCACTAGAGAGACAGAGAGAAACAAAGACACAAAAAATGAGAAATCACTCCCCCCAGGGTGTCTGGCTATATCAAAGAAGTTGGAGAGCCTCAAATAGTTCAATTATTCTGAGTAATTATATATACCTATTAGGCAATCATATATACCTATTAAAGAAAAAGTAAAAGGTAATCATATATACTGATTAAAGAAGGAATAATAGCTCATTTAATGATAAATTAAGATCTCTACAATTATGTTTTCTTTTGTTAGATTAATAGCTGACAAAATTTAATTCAGTTAAATAAATATTTATGGAGCACCTTTTATTTAGTGAGGGAAAGGAAGGCAGAGTAAAGGGACTCACATCACAATAAATGAAAAAATAATAAATCACTCAGAATAAGGGCAACATGGAAAATAATTACATGATACAAAAGAGGAAGTAAGTCATTTTTAGATATAGAAAATATTATAAGACTATTTTTGTAGCCTAGTTCTCAAAACATTTATGATACTTCAGTTAATTTTAATTTGATTCCATAGTGCTTAACTATTTTACAGAAAGATGTAACACTTTGAAATTATAGTAAAATTGTAGAGTTGAACCTGTAATAATTGTAATATAAATGGGATAGAATTTCTCCTTAAGAAAAGTTGTTTGAATAATTTAGCAATATCAGTAAGTTGCAGAAAGAATATTTAATCTACTTATGAAAAAGTAACTCAAGTTTTCTAAAATGGTTTTAGCACACTATTTGTATATTCACAATGTGTTAATTTTAAGTTAATCATATATTAATTTTTTCTGACTTATTTTATAATTTCTTCCTTGCATTTAATGGTCGTACATTTTTGTTGGACACATCCTGGATTTTCAAAGAATCATACATTCTTTAAAGCAAGTTCAAAAATACTTATCCTAGGCAGTAATTTATTTGTTCAAATTAGTATGTGTGAACATCTTTTATTCTGAAAAATTTTTTTACTCTTCTAAGTATTTAAATTTTTACATTAATTCAGTTATTTAGTATTATAATAAAGCATTATTAAACCAAGATTAATAAAATTTAGACAAACAAAATTAGTATGGAAAACAAGAAGTTTCCTTGCCTTGTTATTCTTTTTTTGGAGAGGTTTTTCGCTATAGGGCGCATGCGCTCGCCAGACAAACAGAGAGAGACAGACAGAAAGCGAGAAATCACCCCCCGGGGGGATGGCCATGCCGCAATCCCTTCTCCTCCATTCTCCTCTCGGGATCTTGGGCACGCACGCACACATGCCCGGTGTGAGTTTTAAGCCCCTGAGTCCGGGACGTGAACCGTGGTCGACTACGTGAGAGTCCAGCGACATAGCCATTACGCTAACTGCTGGTTCCCTTTTTTTTTTTTTTTTTTTTTTTTTTTTTTTTTTTTTCCTTGTTATTCTTGACTCTGTATCAATACATATGCATAAATATTTTTGTAGTTTTAACTTTATATCTATTTTATTGTTTAAAATATTAGAGTCTTATAATTATTTTGAAATATGATATATAGCCTTAGAAAATTCAAGCTAAGTATTTTACATGAGTGAAAAATAATTATGAAGTTGATGAGAATTTTTGGATGATTTTTAAAATTTTTTAAAAATAATTTATTTTATACATTTGATCACTGTACATCACTTAGCTTGTGAGTTGAATGTACCCAACGTGAATACACTTCACACCATTCCAGTTGAGGATACAAACATATTATAATCAACAGATAATAATTCATTCCTGTGTAGTATAAATGTCCTGCCTCTCCATTTTCCTCAATTTCTTTTCTTACACCCGCCCCTCTTTCCACATTGTCTCCAGTTTCTATAATCATTTTCAATACTTCTATGTCCTCTAATCTTTCAGTTTTCACTGTACAATGTGGATACTTGATATATGTTAAGTGGAGACATACAATGTCTCTCTTGCTTAGCCTGGCTTGCTTCACTCAGCACTAAATCTTCATATTCATCAACTTTCTATTAAATGGCAGAGTCTTGTTTCTACGGCTGAGTAGTATCTCATATAGTATATGAGCCACACTTTTCCAATCCATTCTTCTGTTCGTGGACATCTGGATTAATTCCATGTCTTAGCAATTGTGAATATGCTGCAAACTTATTTGCAAAAATGTCCTTGTAAATTATTTGGAATTCCAAATTTTGATTATGTAAGAGTAGACTTCAATTCAGTTGCTTTAATTTTTTTGCTTATTTTTAAATAAAAATTTTGTTTACTGTGGTATTGATTTAGGAAAAGTAAAGTGTAATCTAATAGACTTTATTTTTACTTTTATTTTTAGCTTCAGATAAGTTTTAAAACTGTCTTATATACTTCATAAAACCAGTTATTGAAAATTATTTTAATATTAAGTATATGCACGTATCATTGAATGCATTTTATTTTATTTATTTATTTTAATGTGCAGAAGAATGCGTGCATTTCCTAGGCGGGGGGGAGAGAGGTGTGTGCAAGAAAGTGAGAAAATACTCTCATGGAGGATGGTTATGCTGCAATCACTTCTTCAGCACACATGCACATTCGCCCAGTGTGGTTTTCAAACCAAGAGGTCCAAGATTCATTTCAACACTATGGAGTTGACCATGTGGGTTTTGGTCATCTTGACTGCTAAGCTACTGGCTGGCCTGAATGTGTTTTATTTTTTAAATGGGTTTTTCACAACCTTGTCCTATAGTAAACAGTATGAGTTTACCCAGATTTTGAAAAACACAGCAGTTTAAGGGCTTTACTTTAAACAATTAGTACTTTAAGGGTAGTACTTTGTACAGTGTGGATTTATCTTTGGAAATTCTGATTTATGTGCTATTGCACTAAGAAGAAAAGATAAACATGACTGATTCTCCATTTTATTCTGAATTAAGTTTGTTTTTCTGTATTAAAGTTAAATGATTCAGGATAAAGGGATGGAACAAAAATCTCAGTGTCTAGTAAATGCTCAACGCTTCATCAGAATCATCCCATTGAATAGCCCTGTGAAAAGTTGTTAGTTCTGATTTGCCAAAAAGTAGACTGAGGTGAGTTGTTACCAGTTTATGTAATTAATTAGTGGCTTGCTGGGATCTGAATTGCTGCAAGCACATGCTTTACTTGACTAAAATTAGTCATTAATCTTCCTCCAGCAAGCATCACAATATAATGTTTATCTGTACAGACCAGTTTCTAGAGACTGACATGAATACTTAGTTCACTTTCTCTTTGGCTTGTTTGAAAGAAATAATTGTGCATTCAGATTGGTCACTCATTTCCTAGCAAGGTTATTTCATACATTGTATAAAAAGTTTCCATCAAAACATTTTACACGGGGACCAGCAGTTAACATAATGGCTATGTTGATGGACCCCACATAGTTGATGGCGGTACGCATCCCGGACCCGGTGGCTTAAAACTCACGCTGGGCGTGTGTGTGTGCATGCCCAAGATCCCGAGAGGAGAACGGAGGAGAAGGGATTGTGGTGTGGCCATCCCCCCTGGGGGGTGATTTCTCGCTTTCTGTCTCTCTGTCTGTCTCTCTCTGTCTGTCTGTCTGGCGAGTGCACGCGCCCTACAGTGAAAATCTCTCAAAAAAAAAAAAAAAAAAACATTTTACACTAGGTTGATCCCAGTATAAGTACTTAAGTTCTGTATATAGAAAAGCTGGATTATTTGTGGTCAGCCAGTTCGAATCCTAGCCTCAGTGGGACTGGAGGACATAAAGAATTGAAACTTGTTGTGGACACCAGGGACATAATGGAAGGAGAGTGGAGAGTGGAAGAAAGGAAATTTGCAGGAAAAAATAGGTAAGACATTTGTGGCACACAGAGATGATTTATTACCTGTTGAAGACATGTATAGTATTCTCAGCTAGGCTGGTCTGAGGTGTACATCACGCTGGGTAAGGTCTATTTACAATCTAAATGATATAGAGCAATTGAATGTATAAATAATAATAAAAACACCAGGCTTATGTGCATGGATTGCAAAAATCCTGACAGGATGGAGGCATGGAGAAAAAGGATCACAGTGTGACCACGCTCCACTGGAGGGTGCTTTATATCTCTCTTTGGCAAAGGGACACACCCCAGACACCCTCTGGGAATTAAAAAAAACAAAAACAAAAACAAAAAAACTTAACATTAGTCTCATTGTATAATGAGTTTTAAACTATCACAGGCAATTAAAAGATACTAACCAACTAGCCATAAAAAATAGGTGAAAAGACAGGATGGATTGTGAAGCTCTTTATAGGTGAACCATGAACTTGAGGATAAACCTGTCTTTGCATTTGGAGAAAGACATTACTCTAGATAGAAGGTTCTCTTTTTTCATTAGCTGTTTTTTGTTTGTTTGTTTGTTTCTTTTTCTTTTTCTTTTTCTTTGCCAGAGGGTACATACAGACACACAGGAGAAAGAAAACAATAAAAAGGAGGGAAGAAAGAGAGAAAACACTCTCACTCCCAATTCTCCATCATGTTAGGATCCTGAAAATGCATGCTCATGCTCCCTCCTGCCCCTCTCAGTGTCTTTTTCAAACCAGGGGGTCAGGACTCAAACCCCTATGTTCAGCTTCCTCTGCCCAGTGCTTTATCACTGCACTATGGAGCCAGTCCCTAGCCAGAACTTTTCTTTTGCTTTGTGATGAGGTCAGAGAAGTACTTCTCTTTTTCTACTTAGATAGACTGCAACTGCTTAATTTACTTAAAGTTACATTTGGGACAGGCCTGCTGGGTGTAGATCCCATCTAAGATAACTGCTTTGACTTGCCTCTGTGCAGGTCAACTTGTTTCTAATCGCTCACATTTTTCTTATGTCATGTAAGTAAATGAAAGAGTGAAACATTTATAAAAAATATTACAGTGGAGTTAAGAACATCTGCCTTGAATATGCAGTGCATTTCTTCTAAGTTAATCTTTCAGTAGCTATCCTTTTTAACTCCTGCTAGGCTTACAGTATTGCATTTGCTCTTGTACAAAATTCTGTTCCTATCTTAACATAGCTTATGACCTACTGGGTGAGAGCATTCATTATTAACTTTTTATTATTCATTTCATTTAAAATAAGTTTATTAACTATCATTTCTCAAGTACAAAATAGCAAATGAATTTCTCCTTAAAAACTGTATTCTACCTTTTAAAATAATGGATAACAATATCACTTTATCATTTTAAATGCTACCTGTTCATTGCCATATATAAATATATTTGCCTTTTTTTCAGTACTATATTTTAATCCCCTTGTATTTTGATAATCTTTGAAAATAGACAAAAACTAAAATTAAAACAAAGTTTATGCATTCTTCAGTTATCTGAAGAGTAAGAGAACTTCTACTTTTGAGCTTTCATGATTAGCCTTATGGTTACCACTAAATTTATCAGATAATTAAAAAAAATTATATGGACTACTCCTAATAACAGAATTTTATTTTCTTAAAGCTATTCCCAAATGCACCTACTTACTTAAAATACGTCAAATGGAAGTGCTTATTTTTCTTTCTAGTATTTTATAATTTAGGAATAAAAAAGGAACTGTTCTTTAATAAATCCAAGTTACTGAAGCATTTACCAAATAAAGAACCTGTGTTCATTTGGCAGATAACTATTTTCTATGGTATGCCTTTAAAACTATTCAGTAAAATTGAATCAGTATGTATTCAACATGAAATTTCATTCCATTCTCACCAAGCACTAACAAATGGATTTTTCTAAATGAAAAAATTGTCTTCTGTATTTTAAGCAGAACAAATTTGAATTTTGTCTCTGATAATAAAATTTTATATAGTAATGTGTTATTCATCACTGTCTTAATTTTCTGACATGTGCAGATAAGGCCAAGATAAATACTTCCTGCTTTTTGATTATGCTTCTGTTTACCCTTGAAAATTCATTTTAGAAATTCTGAGTATTCAGGCTATAAGGTTCATGAAAAGAGGGGAAAAATCATTCTTCTGACATGTACTTTTTCAAAGGTATACACATGCTGAAGTTAGAATAAAGAAGTATATATTTGTGCTGAATGGTAAAAGAAAAAATACCAATTTAGTCTCTGCTTCTAATTATACGCCTTTAGAATAAATGAAATGATCTGCACTTTGGTAAAAGTGATTTCACCTGAAATGCATTTTAGATTGCTTTTTAATAGGTTTTCTCTATTTGAAGACTGTCAGCCTCTCTGAATTTCAAGAACACTTTTCAATAACAATAGGGCTAAAAAATATGTATAATCATGGCCCATAAGTAGTGCTCAAAGTATTTTTTTCGATGTCTCTGAGTTTTTCTCTTCTAAGGATTAGTTGGAGAACATTAGAAGCTGACTCTGAAGAGCCACTCATTTGAGTCTTACCCATAATACTTTATACAGCCATAGGTAATCTTCCTCTGCCAAGAGAATGAGGGTAAGAAATGGAAACGCTTTAAAGACAAAATAGGAGAATACTCCTATTTGAGGATATAGACAGTGTCTACATGTATATTTACATACACATCCATCTATAGATTATATATGTATATACACACACCCATATATATGTGTAAATGTCATAGACGCATACATATGTAATTATTTATTATAATAGTGTATATATACACATATATACATATATATATATATGCCGAGACTTCAAAAGTTTGTGGAAAATAGAATTAAAAGACAAAAATGTAAACTTTCTTAACATAAACTCTATAAAGTTCAAGACACTTTTGTAAATGATGATACCAGCCACTTAGTCCATCCTTAAAGAACTAAGGGTCTTGGGAGTTTAACCAAGTCAATTCAGTCTTTTCTACATTACTAACGAAACAAAAATGGGGTACGTTTTAAAATATTTTTTAAGAATTAGAAACAAAAAGAAATCAAAAGGAGGCAAATCAGGACTAGAAGAGGACTGCCTAATGAGTTGCTATTGAACCTCTTGCAAAATTGCCCTTGTTTGATGAGAGGAATGAGTGGGAACATTGTGATGGTGGAGAAGGACTCTGGTCAAACTTTCCCAGGTTTTTTTTTTTTTTTTTTTTTTTTTTTTTTTTTTGCTTTAGCTTCAGCTAACTTTCCCAAAATACTCTCATAATAAGCAGTTGTTATTATTCTTTGGCTCTACTGAGTCAACAAGCAAAATGCTTTGAGTATCAATCAAACAAACAAAAACAAAAACAAAAAGTTTATGATAACCTTTGCTCTTCAGTAGTCCACTTTGACTGGACCACTTATATCTCCTGGCAGCCATTGCTTTGATTTTGCTTTGTTTTCTGGATTCTACTGGTAAAGCCATGTGTCATCATGTGTTAAAATTCTATAAAGAAATGTTTCAGGGTCTGGATCCTACTTCAAAATTTTCATCAAAAGCTCTACTCTTGTCTGCAGCTGATATGGGAAATCCCTTTCTGGCACCCATCTAACTGCAAGTTCGCTCTACTTAATCTTTCTTTTTATTAAATATATTATCTTATGATTTCATATTCACATTTCATTATTGTACATCTCAATAACACACAGTATGATATTTTTCAAAGTATGCTTGCAGTATGTGATCATCAAATAAAGGGTATTACCATATGCATCATTGTCAATGGAAAACTTTACATTCTTTTTTTTTCTTTTTTGGAGGTTTTTGCTTTAGGGTGTGTGTGCTGAAAGAGAAACAAAGACAACAAGAGGGAAAGTGAGAAATATACCCCCAGAGTGGATTGTCATACGGCAATCCCTTCTCCTCCATTCTCCTCCAGGGATCTTGGGCAGGTATGCACATGTGCTCATCATGATTTTCAAGCTACTAGGTCCACGACTGAACCACAGGGGGCCCTATGCAAGTTCAGCAGCATAACTGCTAGGCCATCTGTTGGCCTTTTATACTAAGTCTGTTGAGTATTTCTTCCCTTAGTCTATCCCACCCATCCCCTACCATCCACCCCATCTCCCATACAATCTCTCATATTTATACTTATACTCCCTACTATTATATCTTCAGATCTTTTCATTTCTGCCATGGAGTGCAGGTCGGTATATACTGAGTGGGAATATACAGTGTTTGTCTTTAACTGTAGGTTACTTCACCTATCATTAAATCTTCTCTATTCATCTACTTTGTATCAAGTGACAGTGTTTATTGTCTCTTATGGCTGAATAATATCCACTGTCTACATTACCACTTTATTTCCAATCAGAATTCTGTAAACTAAACCAATTCAAGATGTCTAAGGTGTTGGCTATTGTTTCCACTGTTCATCATCAGTATTCTTCAATTAGTGCATGAACAAGATTAATTTTCACCTCACAAATTGATGTGGATGGACTACTGCTGTGGATATCATCTTCAATGTTGTCTCATTCATTTATAAGATGAGATATTCATTTGTAAACTGCTCTTTTCCTTGGGGGCATCATCCCCATGAACTTTTTATAAACATCTGTCGCATTGCTGCCTTTCCACACGAACTTCACCATAAATTTGACGTTTATTCTTGCTTCAATTTTACCACAATTCATATTACTCTGATAGGGCATCTTTTCAAATTGATGCCATCCCTTTCAGTGCTTCAGACTAGATTCTCTTCAAATTTTACAACAAATTAGTCTCAGTTTATTTGACACAAAAAATTTTGAAAACAACTCTTTTTTTTTGTAAAAATTATTTCCATGGACTTTTTTTTTTTTTTTTTGGAGAGGTTTTTCGCTACAGGGCGCGTGCGCTCGCCAGACAGACAGAGAGAGACATAGAGACAGAAAGCGAGAAATCACCCCCCAGGGGGGATGGTCACGCCGCAATCCCTTCTCCTCCATTCTCTTCTCAGGATCTTGGGCACGCACGCACACGCGCCCGGTGTGAGTTGTAAGCCACCGGGTCCGAGACGCGAACCGCGGTCGACTACGTGGGAGTCCAGCGACATAGCCATTACGCTAACTGCTGGTTCCCTCCATGGACTTTTGAAGACCCCTTTCATACATGCACATTTTATATATATATTCATATATATATATAAATACATGCTCATTTTATATATATAAATATATATGTATTTATGTATATATAGCCATACACATGCACACAAACACACACACGTATACATATAATTTTTTCACTATCCATGAGATAATTATGAACATTTATTTAAGTCAGAAAATGGCTATTGCAAAATATCAAATGAGAGATAGAGCACAGTTATCATCACCTGGAAAGCTTGTTAATGGTAATGCCTATCATTAAATAATACCAGCATGACAGAATCATGAGGGAGCTTATAGATTTTGTCTAGTAGATGTTAGGTGGGTTTTGGACATCTGCATCTGTGACATGGATTGCAGGTGATCCTGCAATCCAAATCATTTAAAGTATCTCTGGCAGGATTCATCAGCATCAGCATGTTTTAAAGCCCCCAGGTGATTTCAATATTTAGTCAGGATTAAGAATTCCTGGGCAGAGGTACCTAACTGAGCATAAAGTTACAGAATGCTACTAGGAGTACGTTTTTTCAGAGAACTAAGAATTTCATACTATAATTTGGCATTCTTCACCCAATGTAAAAGTCAAAATGTGGTCTCAATTCACCCAGTAGTGAAAAGCAAACAAAAAGATTGAACACATGACTTTACCACTCTGCCATAGTGCGAGCCGAGAGCGGTTTTGTGCTCTCCATGTGGATGTCTCATCCTGAGTTCTGATAGTGACATTCTCCTGTCGCCCACCTGCACCCTTTCTTTGTATTATAATATAGATTAGGATGACTGTATACACTCTACTTTTGTCAGCAATAACGATTTTTCAACTTTTATTTGGAAATAAAGGAGGGGCACACTGCAAAGACTTTCTATGAAATGATTGCAACTTTGCCTTGCCATACAGGACAAGATTTTCTGCTGCTTATTTTATAAGTACCTAAAATTGGACATTGGGCATGACAGGTGATAACATTGTTACAGAAGGGAGACAAACATACTATAAACTATTATTAAACACTATTGTAATCTAAAATATCTAAAATATTCCTTTTTCTAGTTCTTCTCGGGTTTTTTCCTACTTTTACCCCCCCCCCTTTTTTTTCTCTTTCTTTCATGTGACCTGGCAGCTGAATACTGAACCTTTTTCAGCAACAGACATTGTATTTTCACTTGACATTGCAAAAAGAATAGCGAAAGTTTTGAGCTGTTTTTATATCAGTGTGCATAATAGAAAGTGACATGTGTTACTGGGATTGTTAAACAAGACCCAAAGGGCATCTGGGTATTGAAACTGCTCAGTTGTGCTCTGAATCTTTGTGCTCATTTGTCAATACTTCAGTTGTAGACTCCCTTAGGTTGTTAAAATTTGCTTTCCTTTTCCAAAACCTCTGGCTAATTAGAAATTTGATAATACAGACTACTCCTTTTTCTTGAGTAAAAAAGAGAATTAGAAATATTGTCCCCTCTGCCACATTTTAGCAAGCTGCTAGAAGGTGAATCATTTAATTGGATAACTCTTGAACCATATTTGACCAAAAAGAATTATAGAGAAGAAGAAAACGAAACTATACTTTTCACTTTGTTTCATTCTCCATCTTTCACCCTATGAGCAATTGTCATCAGAGGTTTGAATTTTGAACCCATTTTGATGCAGAAAGGAGGTTTTGCTATAGAGAAAAGGCCTTAACGTTTTATTAAGTTATCAGAATCCTTACAATGACTAACTTCACTGAGACATTTTTGACAAATTCAGGACTACCCAAGCACTCCAACAACTGCCTGCTGGGGAAAGTAGAGAAGGGAACTGCTTAGTGAGCAAAGATCTGTGTGGAAGTCCTAAGGCTAAATCTTAATAGCAATGGCTTCATTCCAACACTACGAAGTAGACACACACCGAAATTTAGTATGAAAAAAGTGATTGGAAGATAGGCTTGCCGTATTTGAGATACTGGTGGACTTCTACAGACAGAATAGGAAAAGATGTAGTAGGTGTATAAGTGACTCCAGTTAAATTAAGTATATCATGAATATATTTTTGTAGTCAATTTGTTATTCTGGTACTTGGTTAACCCAGATATTTTCTAATGATATTTCAGTGAAATAATTGAATAAAATAGATGGAATGTTTCAAATGATAATGCCAAATTCCAAAGCAAATGTTAAATTTGATGCTGTTCAAATTGCCTATGAGGAGTAAAAGCTGGCTAGTGTTTAAGTTATTTTAAGTGTGTGTGTATATGTGTGTGTGTGTTTTGGATAGAGGAGGAGGGATAGTGAGGAAAGATTGAGATCAGGCAATATAACATTTACCAACCCTTTTTTTTAAAACATGGAATGAAATGAAATGAAAGTCCCGTGTTGCACATTAAAATAGTTTTTAATCTTTTAGAATCAATTTATTCATTTTTCTCGTGTGAAAATTCTAATTTTCTTGCACATGAGGATGTATCTCATGATTTAGAGAAAAGACTTAGAACAAAGTGTAATATTATTACTTTTGGCTCAATAGAAAGTGACATGAGTTTCTACAACTGTCAAAGAAGATTCAGTAGATATCTGGGTACATAGAAGCTGGTGTTCTCTTGAGTGTGAAAGGAAACATCAAAACCTAACTTTGGATAAATGAAACTGAAAAAGTCAAGTTGCCTTTTCTAGTTAGTAACAAAACAGAAACTCTGAAGTTAGAGGTGATATCTGATCATCTGCTTGTTATGTCGCTGATTCACTTTAAAATAGGAGTCCCCATGTGTTAAATTTCCAGTCATTCTCAATTACTTAGGTCAACTTGACTGAAAGCAAATGCTTTGCCTGAATTTTGTGCACAGATATCTCATTTGTTTTGACTTATAGTTGCTTACCTTGCTTACTTATCATCATTTGAGATGTTTGCTTTTAAATACAGGTATTGAACAAATTGACCAAACTGCAAGGATCTAGCAAAATATCCCTTGCCATGCCCTAGCTACAGTACTTACAGCAAGGTCCAAATTTGCCATTTCTTCATAAATATGAACTTTATCCATATAGTTGGTAGGCCCAATTAAAGGTCCCAAGTCTAAATGCTGTTAAGCCACATCTCAGTTAAATACTAGCTCATTTATTGCACCTAAGCCAAAAAAAAAAAAAAAAGAAAAAAAAAAAGAAAAAAAGAAAATCTGCTCTTATTAAATTTTGCCACATGGGAATGTGGGTATCCTAATCCTATCATTCATGGTAATACTTTTCTCTTGGTAGATGAGAGCATGCCATCTTTGTCACCGTTTCAATCATGAAATAATGTCACCTTTTTTTCCCCCAGAAATTGTTGCATCAGCAAATCTGATGCTCGACAAAAGTATCTCACTTGGTTAGAAGTGTAAATCCACCGGTTAGGCTATGTTTTCATGGGACTTCTTTAGGAAGAGCTTCTCTTTGCTTACAGATTCTGCACTGTGTCTTCCAGTGTTTAATAAAGGGTCTAAAATAGCATGATAACAGAACCCTACACATCTATGTTTTAATCACTTTACTCTAGCTACCCAGAGCATATAGAAATGGCAGCAGTAGTTATCAACATAGCACGTAACCAAAAACATTTATG
Source organism: Tupaia tana (assembly GCA_026018925.1). Taxonomy (NCBI): domain Eukaryota; kingdom Metazoa; phylum Chordata; class Mammalia; order Scandentia; family Tupaiidae; genus Tupaia; species Tupaia tana. The sequence continues at coordinate 177,286,669 of JAKSZU010000006.1, forward strand.
CTCTTAATATCTTGCCAAAGATTTTTGAAAGGAGAAGAGGATTTTTTTTTCTTTTAATATTTTCAAACACCTGAATAAAAGTGATTGGGAAGCTTGTAATCTATAATGTATATTGATTTATTCACAGCTACTTATTTTTTTGTCCATTTGAACTCTCTGTCCTCTAAACAGATTCTCTTTTTAGTAGATATAGTCCTTACTCACTATACTCTCTTTTTCATACTTTTTTGATACTTTATATCAATATGTCTTATTTCTTAACTAGATTATAAATTCTTCAAGGGTAGAGATGGTACTTTTTCTATTTTTTTTTTGACAGCAATCTCAACTATAATAAATTTGTAATCATATTTTCCTGACTGAGGAAAACCTAAGTTGCCAGTATAGAAACCAATAGCTTTTCACTATGAGCAAAAATATCACAGACTAAGAAGTGCTTAAGGGATTTAGAAACATAACTAGAAAAAAAAAGTGTTGATCATTTTAAAGTATTATAAAACTAAAGCTTTAAAACTCACTCCATCCCTTAAATTTGTCCAAAAATATCACTTTAGAGTAACACTTATTATCGACTCTGACCTGTTGGTGGAGAAAGGAGAAGAGGAGGAGGATAATAAGATGCTATTTCATGACACATCTATTACAGTAATTCATTTATAGTATGGAACCTTTGCCAATGATAAATGCATGTTACTGTGGTGCAATTATGAATGTACCTTGGCTTTTCAACAATAAAGCTGCCAAAAGGTTGCAAAATGCTCAAGGGAGAAAGAAATTTTAGTTGAAGAACTGAACTAACCAAGAAGTATAATTTTTTAAAAAGTAAGTATCTATCTAGTTTCTTTACAGAGATTTTTGTTCACTGTTAACAGAGCTTCTGTGACTTAAGGAAAGTGCACATTCCATTTCATAATCTATCAACTTCACATTTACTTAATTTTGCATACACGCTGCATGTTAAAATTATCTCCATGTAGAAAACATTTGCAGTATCTCTCTTACTGGCAAAATGTGAATCTATCCAAGAAAATGATGTCATTTATGTTGAAACTGCTTGCAAAATCTTAAAGTGGGGAAGTATTTGTTAAGATTTCTTGTCTTGATATATTAATATAAAATGAAGGTGAAGTGGAATTGTATAATAATCTAGCCTTCATGCCATACTATGCTTTTTAATGTTTACTACAGGTTAAATATCTAAGCTGCAATCATAATGGAACTAATGAGTGGTATATTTTTGTTGATCTATTTTGCACTTAAACCTATATTAGTTACTGGGACCAGTGATGGTGTAATGATTACATTGCTGGACTCTCATGTAGTTGACCACAGTTTGAGTCCTGGACCCAGTGACTTAAAACTCATGGCAGATGCGTGTGTGTGCATGCTCAAAATCCCAAAAGGAGAGTGGAGAAGGGATTATGGCATAGCCATCCCCACTGGGGATGGGGGGGTGATTTCTTACTTTCTGTCAATCCGTGTCTCTGTCTTTCTGGTGAGTACAGGCACCCTATAGCAAAATCTCTCTAAAAAATAAAAAAAAAAGCCCATATTAGCTACTATGCTGACATTTAAGTAATATAAGGTGGAATTCTTTTTGCTGTTGTTGTTGTTTTTTTTTTTTTTTTTTTTTTTTTTTTTTTTTTTTTTTTTTTTTTTTTTTTTTTTATAGAGGATTTTGCTACAGGGCGTGTGTGCGCTCCAGAAAGACAGAGGCAGAAAGTGAGAAATCACCCCCCCAGAGGGGATGGCCATGCCACTCTCCCTTCTCCTCCATTCTCCTCCCGGGATCTTGGGAACACACTCACACATGCCCGGTGTGAGTTTAAGCCACCGGGTCTGGGACTCAAACCGCGGTCGACTGCATGTGAGTCCAGCAACATAGCCATTACGCCGACTGCTGGTCCCTAAGGTGGAATTCTTGACCTAAGAGAAAATTTTCTGATTGCGCTAACAACAATTATGGAGCAAACAGTATGACAACAGAACATAGGAAAACATGTAATACATATTTTAGGCTGTTGTTGAGAAAAGAGAAAGTTGTACATGAAGTAAATTTGGGAAACATTTGTGGAGCAGAGAAAGAAAATGTTGCTAACTGTAACTTGTGATTTTCACAAAGGTAAAGCGGTTGGGAGGTGGTATGGCATCAAAGGAATATTTAACAACACTAGGCTAAGTTAAAGACCTCTCATCTTTTTCATCCACTGAAGTTAAAAAAAAAAAAAAAAAAAAGCTCTGGCTGGCTTTAACTTAATTTGTTCTGATGTGATGAGAATAAACTATTTCTATTTTGAATACTATGCTGAAAGTAGTGAGATTTATGGGAAAAATCTAAGACAGAATGAATGTTTCCTTAAAATATGAGTGATAAAAATGCATAGCAGGAAAGGAAATAAACAAATGCTCATATAATTCCTCAAGTCTTCACTCTGAATTTTTAAAATTATTTATATAACTTGAGTGATTAAAATTGTGCTTTTCTTCTAAAGTATCTGATAATAAGGCCTCTGGGATTCTGCTTGGAATGTTACAAGTTCTTTAAAAACAAAGCAGAATGCACGCTGTAAGTGCACTTCTTCCATAGATCAACAAGAGATGTTTTGGGATGCTGACTATATTAGAATAATCCTAACTCTGTGTCAGTCTTTTTAGAGTTTCCTGTAGTAGTCTTGCTTTTAACCAATTCCTCTGTGTTTTCCATACTGCAATTGGTCCAAACTTTCTACAGCCCAGTTTGGATCATGTTTAATGATTCCCTTTGGTCTGATTAAAAAAAAAAAAAACAAAAACCAACAACAACAACAACAAAAACTTTTCTCCTAACATTCAACATCTTTCACAATTTGCCTTTGATGTACTATTTATTTCTTGGTTCTCATTCCCTGCCGAAAACCATGCTTTGGTCAGAGCGTTCTTGACTCTTTCACAATTTTTTTGTGGTGATGAGAATTTAGAAACATCTCATTTGCTGGAGGCTAGCTATGTGCTACTTACTGGTTATATAAAGTTTTTCCTCAAAGCCTAGCACCAACCGTGTGCTGAACAGAGATAACGTGTCCGAGGTTCCTTTTCTTCAGTAGGCTGTTGCGTGAGTGCAGATAGTATGTAAAGTAGGGATGGGAGAGAGAATAAAATGGAAATAAGGGAATCTGATCTTCTTCCCAATCAAGATACAGGACACAGGAAACTCCCAATTACTTGTATTAAATATAGGAGGAGAAAAATCGACTTTCTCACCTCTTCCCCACCAAAACAGTCATTGGCACATTCCAGTGAGTACTGCCCACTGACTGCAGGGGTACAATGAGGCAGCCTGGCACTAGCAAAATGGGACAATTACTCAGAGCAGACATACAAAAACAATCAAGCATGTTGTTCCAAAGAGTTCAGCATTTTGTTGACCTTTTCTTGTGAATTCCCTGGTATGTCTTTCCTTCAGGAGTTTCAGGGCTGTTTAGAAGAGCCTGATAATGTGAAGACCTCTTATTGATACTTAATATAATTTTCCATCAATTTGGGGCAATAATGAGATAACTTTAGAGTAGCAATATTTTTTTTTTGAGAGGTTTTTGCTATAGGGTGCAGGCACTTGCCAGAGAGACCGAAAGAGACAGAGAGACAGAAAGCGAGAAATCACCCCCAAGGGGGGATGGCCACACCCCAATCTCTTCTCCTCCATTCTCCTCTCGGGATCTTGGGTATGCACGCACACGCGCCCGGCGTGAGTTTAAGCCACCAGGTCCGGGACGTGAACTGCGGTCGACTACGTGGGAATTCAGCGACATAGCCATTACGCTAAGTGCTGGTCCCTGGAGTAGCAATATTAAATCTCTTCTGTTGATGAACAGATCTCTCCATTTTCTAGAACTGCTCATCAGAAAACCATTGCCATTTTAATAGGCTAATTGAAATGGAAGAAAAAAGCCCACCACAATCTTCAGAGATCAAATATATGTCATCAACTTCCAAACTCCTGATTTTATTCTATTATTCCTTTCATCTGAATCCTTTTTCCTTTCATCACTGTCTTCTCAATGCTCTGTATCATTTAAGGCTCTAAGCATCTGTTCTTAAAGCATGGTACATGGACCATTTCTATCTCAGTCTCTTGGGATGCTGGTTAGAAATATAGACCTTATAAATCAGAAATTCTAGGGATGGTCTAGAAATCTAAATTTTAACAAGCTCCTCAGGTATCTTATGCATATAAAAGTTTGGGAAACACTGTTCTGTTCAAATACCATGAAGTCTTTTTCATTCCCCCAAAAAACCAATGTACTCTCTGTGTCATGGCAGTTCTTTTTTCTTTTTTTTTTTTTTTTTTTTAAGTTTGCTTTGTAGCCTTCCTATAATATTTATAGTAGTGTTTTATATTATAATTGGTCACATCATACTGTTTTGGGCACTCGTTTTATTCTCTCCATAATAGGTATAAGCTCCTTGCAGGCTAGGTCTGCATATCTCTAGAGCATCCGTTGTGGAGCTTTGCTTCTAGCCGGTGCTCAATTCTTATCTCTAAGAATGCATGAAATGTTACCTCCAGGCCTTCCCCTCCTCTCCGTCAATGCACTGTGAACATAAGCTACAGTGTAACTCCAGAATGTTTGTACCATATTAAAATAAATGAACTGCTTAGAAAACCTCTTGCTTGAACTAAGCTTAGTTCACAGAATTTGGTCCCAGATAAATAGTTGACTCAGGCTTTTTTGTTCTCTGTAAATCTCCTTATCAGCAGAAGGTTTATTTTTGCAACTCATGGTTCAATATAGTGAAAAGTAGTCACTTGAATCAAGAATTAAAGAACGATTCATGGTTTAGGTCATAAAAATTACCTGTATGTCTGTCACTGGTGAATCATTTATGATGTCCTCAGTACAGTCTGAATTTTCAAAAGGTTAACTTTGGATGTGCATTTTTAGAGTATGTGTGTTTGCTTTGAATAATGTCAAGCTACGAAAAGGGCATTTTCTTAAAATATCACTGTTCAGTTTCTACAGAATGTAAGCGAATGAACAAAGCATACTCAAATCAAAGATTGGAAGCATGGCTCGAACTTCAATTGTCTAGCTGCAATTACCGTGAGATGGTTCCCTGTTACTTGGTTTTCCTGAAATCAGGATATGACCTGAGCACTTAAGATAGGCACTGCTATAGATTTAAATGACTTAAAAGATTTATGTTGCTTCTTAATTGAATAAACATAATGCTTTTTCTTAGTTTTTATAGACTCGATAAAATTCAGGAAAACAAATACAAACACACAAAGAAAAAAGCACAATTAAACTACTGGTTACGGAAGAAAAAAATACAAAGAGAGGTTGGACTTTTCTACGCTTGCAGCAAATATTTCAGGAGCTTGAATTAGCATACAATGGTACATTTAAATAAGGTATGAAATAAATATTAGTGACATCATGACAGTAAGTTACACTGGAGTTGCCATCTAAATAATGTTCAACATAGAAGAGGTATCACAAACACTATTACACAGATACACTTGAATATTTTAAAGATGTATGCCTTTCTCAAACGACTGGGAAAGAAAACATATTACGCAAGAAAACTGTATAAAAGTACAAGGTTCAAATAAAAGGTGAATGCAATATTTTGAATCAAAAGAAAGGTAACTCATTAAGACGTCATCAAAAAGTAATATAAATGCAGAGAAATCAATTGTCAAATGTTACCAAGTACACATTTGGAAGTACAAAGTCCACCCACAATCTTGTATCCTTTGAAAAATTTCAAGGAGGCTGTCTCTTAAGGGAACTTCTTTAAAGTAACTTACTTTATCCCAGAGCCATATATATATATATATGGATCATTTTCATATCCCAGGCCTAAGTCAGGTTTGAATTTCTACAGAACATTTCTAAGTGTATCATGTTGCTTCCTGTCTTCTCTCTGCCTCTCCTCCAACTCAAAGATTCCATCCTACACATCTCTGCTAAAATGATTCTTTTCGAACATTATTTTTGTCAAGTTGTTCCTCTGCTTAAGGATTTAGAGTGATTTTCCATAACTAGTTACATAAAATTCTAACTTGTCTTATTTTTTGTAATTATTTTTTAAATTAATTAATTTATTTTTGCATTTTTCCACATTTACTTTACATATCAAAAAAATTTTTTGCTCATACTCCATAGTTTTTGACAGTTAAACAACTTTCAAAATTTCAAAATACTGAATTTAAAAGACAATGTTCAAAATATTTCTTTATCATTTTGTATAATTTTATTTGTGACTCTATAACAGAGTCAGTATGGTTTTAAATGTTTTTGAGAAAATATTTATATGTCAACTACTCAAATTGTTGCAAAGCAAATGCCCAGCACACTAGTCATACATAATCCTTCTCAAGTCAGCCCTGCCCAAGTACTCTGTGATATACCATCTGCTAGCAAAGATCAGTCTTTTTCTTCCTTCAAAGTCTTTCTCAAGATAATCCTCTGGTGTGGTTGCTCTTTTGCAATCTCTACTGATTACAATGCTGGGCTGGAAAAGTCCAGGTTATTCTATGTTATAAATTCTTTCATATATATTCTCTAATCCTCTCTGCCAGGCAGAACTATTTACGGTACCAGGCCATCATTCTAAGAGCTTCTGTTCGCTTACTTAAGATTCACCTTAGTTCCATAGTTTTCTGATTAATCTTCAGATATGACATTCCAGTCAAAGCCCTGTCCAATAATGAGTATTTCCAATTTCTGATTCAATGCAACAAGCATTATTGAACTTATGCAAATAACCCTTCTGCCACAAAATAAGAATACTCCCAAATATTTCCAATTCAAGAGGGATCAGGAAGGAAGAAAAGTTTAAATATTTTTGAGAAAATATTTACAGGTCAACTACTCAAATTGTTGAAAAAAAAAATGCCCAGCACACTAGTCACACATGATTTTGTGTGTTTCCATTTAAAGAAACACACAAGAAAAATATTTTAACAAATTGCTGAACCTATCAACAACTCAAAAGAAAGTAAAATGTTTAAATTGGGAAAACAGAGCATAGTAAAAGGAAATCAGTACTGTTTTACTCAAAAGTCATAAAATTCTATTTCGCCAGTTCAGTCTTATGTTCAAACTCTCTTCTGTTGAATATGCAGTGTTGCTGTGGTCCAATCTTTCCGTTTAAATCCTGGAAGTTAGCATTCAACATTGTTATTGATGTTTCTTGTCCCTAGCATTAAATTGGTCATTTTCCTGATGGCCTTTTGTCCTCTTATTTCTGTATGTGTCTTTAGTTTTTTCTGATTGAGCACTCCTTTCAGAACTTCTTGAAGAGTAGGTCTGCTACTGGCAAATTCTTTCAGGTCTTGTTTATCTGAGAATGTTTTTATTCTTTCTTTCCATATGAAAGATAATCTTGCTGGGTATAGTATTCTTGGTTGAAACTGTTTTTCACTTAACACTTAGAATATATGTTCCCATTTTCGCCTTGTTCGCATTTTTTCTGATGGGAGGTCTGAGGTTAGCCTGATGGGATAATCTTTTATCCCTTCATCCAATAAAACAAATATCAATAGTTATAACTGACAGAAACATGTGAACTTGTGTACCTTAAATTATCTCCTTGGTACTTCTAAAAAAGTTGTAGAAGTGTTTTGAAAAAGATTACTGATGTCACGTCAATGGAATGCCGGAAGTTATCTAGGGTGTTCTTCAGGTTTACCTTATTATATGGTGTATGAACATTTGAGTTATTTCTAGATGGTGAATTTCACTCCTCTCTAAAGAGTGATTAATATTTGGAGGGCTATTGTTCATTATATTTCCTGTCCATAACAATGCAAATGATTGTTGTACATGACACTCTGAAGAAAAACTGGTCTTGTGAAGATTAAGACTCTCCTGGTTTTCTCATCTCACTAGTTACTTCATTAATTAAGGAGTTAAATAAAATTGTTGAATTGTGAACATTTTATTGTTTTATGAATCCTAATTTTATCTTTTATAGAATTATGTATCGGGTTTACTGTACAAGGAGACTTCAAAAAGTACATGGAAAATGGAATTAAAGTAGGACTTTATATTTTTTTATTTAATGTTTCTTTCTTGCTTTCATGAATAAGAGAGACAGAGAGACATAACTGATAGCTCACCCAGCCGAGATCAGGGGCACATATGTGCTGGGCAAAGTCAGGGAGGTCTCTGGACACAAACTCTGAACCTTCTTGTGTGAGTTAGCCTTACAGTGTTTGATTTTTTTTATTTGTTTGTTTTGTTTTTATCACTGTGCCACTGTCTGGACTTTAGAATTTATTTTAATGCTGGGACCAGCAGGTGGTGTGTTGGTTAAGGTGCTGGACACTCTCATATGGGTGACCATGGTTCAAATCCTGACTCTAGTGGCTTGCTTTCTCACTACATCTCTCTCTCTTTGTCTCTCTCTGATAAAATTAAAATAAGTAAATGAATAAATAAAATTAAATAAATAATTCTTTTTTAAAAAAGAATTTACTCTACTGCAAAAAAAATAACCTTTTTGAAATTCATGAATAGTTTGTTCACAATGCATATCCTCCAAGGATTTTTTGAAGGCCCTTCATACATAAGTCTTTACTGCCTCCTTTGCTTTGTAAATTACCAAATGTCAAATGCCAGAAGAAGAAAAACTTCATTGTTCATTTTTCATCATTAAAGTCATCAGTTAAGAAATTGGGAATCTTGCCTGAGATCACAGAGTGGTTAAGAACTGAAACTGAGATTTGACCAAATTCTTACTTTGTTGTACTTTCTATCATTAGAAAGTAGTGGAGTGAGTGTTAGAGAACTTGATATCTGGGGTCAGATCATTTGAATTTTAATTTTACTGTTATTGTCTTTTTTAGCTTTGTGATATTAAAAAAGTAATTTGGTCCCTTTTGCCTTAGTGTATGCATCTGTAAAATGAGTTAATAATCATACCCAATATGGGGAAGCAGGGAGATTAATTGAACTAACACACAGGAGAATAAAGAAAAATGCCTGGTGTTGAGTAAGCACCATTAAAAGTTAGCTCTTATTATATGTTTCACAACTGGGTCTCAGAATTTTTGAGAGAATTTGGTAATTATGTATTTTTTTAAGTTTATGCATGTAAAGCATGCCTGGATGACATTTAAATGACAAATGATTAGGGTTTGCAATGTGATGTGCTGGGTGCCCTGACAAGTAGTTAGTTAACTTTCTTCTGTACTTTTGTTCCAGTGAATCATATCTCAAGTATTGTACTTTCTACATTATATAGAAATCATCTATGAGGGAGTCAGATGATGGCTCAGCAGTAAAACACAGCGAAGGGTACCCATATGGAAAGTTTCTGGCTTCCTGTCAAGAGAACCACCTGGGTAGGCAAAGCACTTTGTACCATGACAGGAGGCAGGCTGAAGCTGAGTGTCAAACACAGTGTCAAGACCATCTTGGGAGTGCTGTTTCGCTGCTTCTGTGTCTTGTTCTCATCTCTGTCTCTCTCACCCAAGGAAGAAATAAATACATATTTGTCTCATTCTCAAATCTTAAAAATAAAAATGATCACGTATCTATTCCCTTCTAGAATGTGAACTCAAGGTGGACAAGACCACTGTCTACCTTTGTTCTTGGCAGTTTCCACAGAACGTGTACATAGTAGGAGTTCAATACCTTGGTCAAGGACTAGAGAGACATGGCAGATGAACATAATGGGTAGAAATAAGTAGGGGCCTGACATTGCATTTGGTAATGATCTTCCTTTGTGGATTTGTGGGTTTATACTCTGCAAAGTTTGAAGGCAAGTTGGGAGGAAATTACACACCTGGATCATAACTAAGCAACTCAATTAATTCAACATTCGTTTGTGTGTGTGTTTTCTTCTTTATCTCCTTGCAAAACAGTATTAATTTTCAATCATTACCATGTTAGGAGATGTCGCTGTATTTTATGTGGTCCAGCTGCTCTGTTCTAAGGCAAGCTCAGCAGTATGTTTACACTCAAGAGAAAAATCTTACTTTTTGAATTCATTATTAAGTCTGATGAATGTTAGAAAGTGTAGCCATGTTTGACGACACAAGGGAACTAAGGAAATCCTCTGCTCTAAGTACTTAGTGATGTAAATATATTTTTAAGTATATATTTTATTTTGACCCATAATGGCCTTTATCTTCCTTGCGGTATTTGCAATCCCTTGAGGAATGGCAGGATGATTTAGAATTCTAATCCCTAGCATCACAAATGAGAAAAAAAATTATAATAAAGCTCTAAAATTACCTAGATTGGTAATAGAATGAATGGGATTTTGATGTAAAGAGATCCGTTGACACATTTCAATGCTGATCTTTTTGGAAACTGTGAGCCTTGCCTTGCTGCATATTACATAAAGTGACCATTAAAGGCAGATTATCTTTCAAAGGAGAAGGCAGAGATTAATGAGTAAAATCATAGTAGTGCATTCAATAAACTGTATGAGAGAACTCACATAAAGATGAGGCAAAAATAGTCATAAAATAAGAATAATTGCAAAGTGATTATTGAATGATAGATTTGAGAAAAAAGCCTTACCTCAAAAAAAAAACAGATATTGTTATTGGAACAGAAATAAAATTTACAAAACTTTAAGTAATTTTTGACAATTTGTTTTGGGATGTAAACACTGAAAATGTTTGTCTGGGTATTTTCTTAATATTATTGGAGTTTCTGCTAACTTTTATGTCTGTAGTCAGCAAGTTCTGGATCATAGCTAAAAGGAAAAAGAATTAAGAAAATATCTCTACTTCTGACTTTTTTACATTGTCTACTTCTGTCTCTCTCACCCACGTTAAAAATACAAGGAAAGCTTGATGTTAAGGAAATGTTCTTGCATTAATTCAGGGTAGATTTTTTTCTCTCTGTGAGTAAATACTTGATACTCTAGGGGTTTAAAATCTCTCATAAGAAAAATTACTCAACCAGTGAATCAGTTAATGTTATTAGAAGGAGGGCACTGACCAGCTGTTCTCCTCCTGAGGGGATAGAATTGGAAGAAATAGACTTACATAGGAAATGGCAAGTTAAAAGGAAGGAAAGCTTTCTGATGACCAGGTTGATAGAAGCCTAGGGGTACATGCCTTTCTCCTGAGAGTAAATGTGACCCAGTGGGTAAAAGCTAGCCTCTAACCTAAGGTGGATTCAGGAGTGTGCACCTTTTAGCCAAGTTTGTATCCTTGGAAAATGTGAACTTTCTTAGTCTCCATTTAATCCATTGTAAAAAGGGGGGATGATAATATTTAACTCTTAGAACTATTGCAGGGATTTAAAAATGGTCCATATGAAACTCTTGGCACATAATTGGCAGTCAATAAATAGTAGCTAGGATTGTTATCACTACCATCGATTCAGGGGGATGTAATCTCATATCAGTTCAAGGTGATTTCAGTAGCAATGATTTACCCTGATTGCATTTGGAGGAAAGGAAGCTTAGCAAGTAATATACAAAGTAGTTCTTAAAAAACATAACCGATAATGATTATTTCTCCTTTAATAACAAGAAAGAGATATTTCGCAGTATTTCCTTGAGGAGATGCCCATTTTTGTCTAATGGCATCTCATAATGAGCTGCTGCCCATATCCTTGCCATCATAATTTACAATCATAAAATGCTAATTTTATGCTTGTAATCTTAAATTGAATTAAGTGCCAGATTTTTAGAGAAATAAATGACAAACTATATATTTTTTAGGAATATGTTTATATAGCAACATACTTAAATCCTTCTAATGATATAACAGTTAGATTTAGCATGCCCATCTAAAACTTGATCATATCTTGGTCAGTTGGGTCTTTTGCATGCACTTTCAATGGTTTTATGGAGATGCTGAAAAGAGAGATTTTATTTTGAATTTTAATATTAATTTTGGAATATTTAAGAGGATCATAAAAATAACATTTTTAGTTATTTAAGAATCCATCTTTCTTTTTGTTTGTTTGTGCTGGGATTACAAATAGTTCTATTCTTTAAATGTTGTTTGTAATTTTTCTGTAATTATAATAAATGCATAAATAAATCACACATACACTGGAAACTGAGCTCTGAGCTGCACACCTTGAAATTCATATAGTTACAAAGAGAATTTATTTTTAAGCCATGGGAAAATAAAGGCATAAATAAGATTAATCTGTAAAAGAATATAAAGACTCCCACTGGATTTTCCTGGGATATGAAATTTTCTAGGGGCTTCTTATCATAGAGATATTCTTCCATAAACTCAGTATTTTTAAGATATTAAGAAAGGCAGGAAAATCCTCTACCTCCCGAGTAGAAGCTGGTTTTTATTTGTGCCTGTTTTGTTCTGTGTGGCACACTGTAGCTTTTCTATCAGAGAAACTAAATGGAGTGTGTCTCAAATCATCATTGCTGTTAATATTTAATGAATTAAGTAATATTTACATTGTGTCCTATACTGTGATAAGTGCTCAGGAGATTAATACGGAAGGAAAAATCATGACACTGGTTAATGGCACACTGCAATTGCTCTTGGTATGACAATATCTATTCATAAAGTAACTTCTAGGCCCAGCCCTGGTGGTGCAGGCAGTAGGGTGCTGCTGTGTGATACTGGAACCAAATTGGAAGCCTGGGTTTAAATCCCAGATTGACCTGAATACACCAGTTGTACCTGTGCATACCCATGACCCTGACTGCCGGGGAGGCTGGGGAGTGGAGAGCGAATTGCCTTGTAGTGAGAGCCTGTCAAGACTTTCTCTCTCCTTCTAATGAAAGAAATAAGAGAAGAAGAAGAAGAAGAAGAAGAAGAAGAAGAAGAAGAAGAAGAAGAAGAAGAAGAACTTCTGAGCAACTATCTGTCTTCATTTATTCCTTTTCTTCAATCATTTCTGCACCAAAAATTTATTGAGGGGCCATCCCATGGCATGATGGTTGAGGTGGATAGATTCCACATGGACAACTATGCGGTTCAAGTCCTGTCCCAAACTTAAGGAACATGCTGGACATGTATGTGTGCATGCCCAAAATCCCAAAAGGAAGGAGAAATGGAGCTGAAGGCATTACAGTGTGACCATTCCCGATAGCATGCTGCTTTCTTATGCTCTCTCTCTCTCTCCAGTAAGCACACAACCCCTCTGGAAAAAGACTTTTAAGAATTATTGAAACACTATCTTCTAGAAATATGCTAGGCTTAGTGGTTACAATGGATAAAATAGATGGTTCTTTTTCTTATGGAAGATGCAGCAATGACTATGAAGGAGTTATAGACAAATAACGATAGCCACATGAATGAAAGACTGCCTGTTTCCAAGGGTGTTGTCCAAGAATCCTTGGTATAGTGTATTAAAAAAAAAATACATTTATCTTTTTTTTTTTTTTTTTTTTTTGTAGAGGTTTTTCCTTAGGGCATGTGTGCTTGTCAGAGAGAGATAAACAAAGATAATGAAAGGGAACATGAAAAATCAACCCCCTCAGGAGCGATAGCCAATGCCATAATCCCTTCTCTGCATACTCCTCCTGGGATCTTGGGCACACATGAACATGCATCTGGCGTGTAGTTTAAGCCACCAGGTTCAGGAGTTGGTCTACAGTAGGCCATATAGGAGTCCAGTGACGCAACCACTGCACCATCTGTTGATACCTAAAACAAAGAAAAGAAAAAAAAATTGACAGGTGACTCGAAATTTACCAAACAGATTATAGTCAGCCAAGAAGTAAAGTGGTAGAATTAAGGACAGTGTTACCTTTGGGAGACTGAATGAATACATGTGGAATTATGAAGCAGGACAACATATTTGGAAAACAAGTGTCAGGGACAAAGCAAATGGTAGAAGGTAGGACTACACTGAGAGAAAGACATCGCATAGATCATAAAGAGTCTTACATTCCTGATAAGAAGTTAGCACTTCTGGGGCCAGCAGGTGGCATGGTGGTTAAGGGCGCTGGACTCCCACATGGTTGACTGTGTGGCTCAAGTCCTGTTCCTGGCAGCTTGTCTTCTCTCTCTCACTCTTGCTCTGTCTCTCTCTGGTCAAATTAAAACAAATAAATAAAGTTAAATAATGTAACTATTTAAAATAAAGGTTAAGGGATCAGCAGATGGCATAATAGCTACATCACTGGACTCCCATGTAGTCGACTGTGGTTTGAGTCCTGGAACCAGTGGCTTAAACTCATGCTGGGTGCATGTGCAAGTGTGCCCAAGATCCTGAGAGGAGAAAGGAGGAGAAGGGATTGTGGAGTGGCCATCCCCCCCCCCCCGGGGGGGGGTGATTTCTTGCTTTCTGTCTCTCTGTCTTTCTGGCGAGCGCACGCACTCTATAGCGAAAAACCTCTCAAAAAAAAAAAAAAAAGTTAGCATTTATCTTAGAAGAAACGTAAAGTATCAGTTACGTTTCTGAGAGGCATAGCAGTGGTGTAGAGCAAAGGGAATGTCCTGAGAACTGCTAGGAGGCAGAAATGCCAAAATGTAACCACCATTCAATGTAGTGACTACAGGACAGGGAATTTTCCCATCATAAATAGGTTTTTGTATTGACAGGCTGGTTGGTTCCTTTCAATAACCAAACCTAGAGCAGAAGATTCCATGGCAAAGAGACAGGCAGACATGAACCACACCTGGGGCTCAAGTATCCCACAGAATTAATGTTATTTGTTTCAGAAGAACAGATACATTTTTGGTGGCAAAAAAAAAAAAAAAAAAAAAAACAGATTTTGAATTACTTAACTCATTTTTGGGGTATGGGGCTGATTTTTTATTTTTAATTTTATGAACCTTCCTTAAGAAAATAATTATATGAAAATACCGGTGTAAGACAGGATTAACATATTGCTAGATCAACCCCTAAATTTCAGAAGGGTCCTCTACTGTGAAAATTTCCAAAGTGTTACCTTTGACTTAAGTAATATGCACCTGGGAAAAACATATTATACAGTGTAAATATGTATGGCAATTAAATGTAAATTTAACAGAAATAAATTTTTAAAAGAAATACTTAAAAAGAAAAAATACCCAAAATTTAAGCTTCATTAGCACCACACTGAATGCTTTTAGCATTACATACATCTAACTTAAAGCCTTGTCAAAAAACAAAAACAAACAAAAATAGTCCCATAGAAATGGAATTAAAGCACAAGTTTTTTTTTGTTTTTGTTTTTTTTTTTTTGGAGAGATTTTCACTGTAGGGCATGTGCGCTCACCAGAGAGAGACATAGAAACAGAAAGCGAGAAATCACCCCCTGGGGGGATGGTCACGCCGCAATCCCTTCTCCTCCATTCTCCTCTCGGGATCTTGGGCATGCACGCACATGCGCCCGGCATGAGTTTTAAGCCACCGGGTCCGGGACACGAACCGCGGTCTACTACATGGGAGTTCAGTGACATAGCCATTACGCTAACTGCTGGTTCTCAGCACAAGTTTATTTTGATACAAAAATTTCTGAAATTCATGCATAGTGTTTTATAATATGCATTTTTCATGAATACTTTAAAGTCATCCTTATATTAAATTCCTTGAACCTTACAAAAACCCTTTGTAGTAGGTTTCATTACTCTTCGTAATTTAAAGAAAAAAAGAGTGAGTCACTGAGGATTTAAGTCACTTTCTCAAGTTCTAAACAGTAGGTAAATGGTAGAGTCAAGATTTCTATATCATCAGACTGGCTTCAGAACCTGGGCTTTTAACTGTGGTCTCATTTCTTTCAAATTTCTTCATGCTTTAATTTATTCATGTGATAGATGCCAAGAGCAGAGACCTTTGTTTGTAGGCACTTTGGTGAATAGTTAAGGAATGAACTCATGAAGACAGGCTAGTTGAAGTACTAAACATTCAGAGCCCCCTACTTGGTATTGGGGTAGCTATGGTGAGCAGGCCTTTTCTCTCTCTTCTCTTGGATGTGTTCCTATTTCCTTTCCAGAAGAGAAATGTATCAGGAGAGTAGATGACAGAATCACTTGACATAGGGAGCCAACATCTAGTGCGGATTACTCCATAAAGGATGGTCTAATAGTGCTCTCCAGATTCCCATGGGATGAGTTGGCTAGAGTTACGATACTTCTGTCTCCCCCAACCAAATAAACACTGACTCTCATATGCTGCGCTTCAATCCACCTCCTTTATCTTTTGTGGAACTCGTTTTAAGGCAGTCTTTGCAAATACAGATGCTATCAGAAGCCAGGGATATAAGATAATGGTGCCAAGCATGGCAGAGTGAGACAATAAGGAGTGGGGGGAAATGTGAAACCATCAGTATCTACATGCTGTCTCTAAAGACACTCAAGTTCAATTTAAAAACCATACAAACAGGAGCCGGCAAGTGGTGTGGTGGTTAGGGGCTCTGGACTCCCACATGGCCAACCACGTTTCAAGTCCTGGACCTGGTAGTTTGCTTTCTCACTTTCTTCTCTCTCATTCTGTCCCTTTCTGGTCAAATTAAATAAATTAATAAAGGTAAATAAAGCAATTTTAAAAATACAAAAACAAACTCCCTGTAAATCCCTGAAACAGATCTAGCTTCCCCATTTCCAGTCAGTCATCCTGTTTGTCATCCCCTTTCCCTGGTGTGTCTCCTCCCCTTTTCCCATAGCTAAACTACATCCTCAGGTTCTATAGTGAAACCAAACTGAGGTACGCAGACAGAATAATGACCTCCCAAAATGTCCACACCCTAATCCCTCAGAAACGGAATATATGATGTTACTTTACAGATGAATTAAAGTTCTTTGGAGACCCTAAAGAGATTGTTTTGCATTGTCTAGGTGGGGGGTAATCTAGTCACATGAGCTTTAAAAGCGTAGAGCTACCTCCACCTGGAAGAAGTAGAAGAGGAAGATACATAGAGTCAAAGCTAAGAAGTAATTGATGCCTCATTACCGATGTGACGATGAAGGAGTGTCATATAGAAGAATGCAGGTGACTTGAGGGAACCTAGAAAGACTCCCAAGTATCAGTAAGAAAACAGATACCTCATCCTTACAACCACAAAACACTAGAATTTGCCCAGAACCTGAAACAAGCTCATCATCAGAGCTTCCAGAAAGTATTGCAAACATGCAGACACTTTGATGTCCTCCTTGTGAAACTCCAAAGCAGAGAACCAGTTGAAATACCCTGAGCCTGGACTTCTGCCCCACAGGAAATTTGAGACAAATTGTGATTTGAAACTGCTGAGTTTTTGGTAATTTGTTATGGCAGTCATAAAATACTAATACATAAAGGCAAGTTCTACACTCGTTCTTGTATCTTATTTACAAAGTGACATCTCGGACTTTAGTTGTATATTGGTAGAATTAATTTCTGCTGACCCCATTGGGTGAATGAGAGAAGAGGAGCTCTGAGCCTGTGACTGGCTGGATGCCTCAGACAACAGAAATTGAAACTTAAGTTTTCTCTATATATACTAATAATGATTCTGGTTAGTTTCTCTCTTGAATTGTGTCAAAAGAAATGTGCCTTACCAGAGAGTACATTCATTTTTTTAAGACTACATACTCCATTTAAAGATAGGAGATTGTGTCTCTATTCTCTCATTCAATCCTTCAACATTGACAAGCATCTTTTTTTCTCATGTTTTTGCCATAGAGCACATATGCTTGCCAGAGTGACAGAGAGAGAAAGTGAGAGGGAAAGAGAAATCACCCTCCAAGGGGGATGGTCACACTGCAATCCTTTCTCCACCATTCTTTTCCTGGGGTTTCGGGCATGTATGTGCACATATACCTGGCATGATTTTCAAACTGCCGGGTCCGGGATGTGAACTGTTGTCTGCCATGTGGAATTCCAGCACCTTAATCACTATGCCACCTACTGGCCTCAGACAAGCATTATTTTTAGCAGATAAACTTGCAGAAGAGCCTAGTAACAAGCAGTGTGACAGAATTTAAATGCAAGTCTTTTGCATTTTTGCACGGCAAAAAAGTTGTTTTACTATATTACAAGGTGGAAAAGATAGTTTCCTTCATCACAAAGCATTGGAAAACTGGCACAGGTGTGATAACTCTCCACCCTTCCACATAAACCTTTTTTCATTCTCATGGAAGTAACCCCACCACAGTGTCTATAACTAGATTTCTCACTGGCATGTATAAATTTGGTGCATCCAAACTTTTGTCTAATTTCTACAGGGAATTTTTTGTTTTATTAAAGTGTTAATAATTCAAAAGCTGTACTCTAATCTTTTGTGTAGTGAGATGTCTTGAGGTGGTTCCATAGAATATCGTCTTCTGCTGTAAAGAAGTTGAGCATCCTGCAACAGTTGCTGTCAGCCACCCCATTTCCACTGTGCCATGCTTCCAAGGCACTGATTTTGGTCCTTAAGACTAAAAAGTTCTATTAGTGGGATTGTTGTTTCTTTTCTTACTGCATTGTATTCTCCGTAAAAGGAAAGGCTATTATATCTCTTGGAATACCTCTTGGAACACATACAGTAGGAATGCAATAAATATTTGTAGAAGAAAGTAGATGGCATAAGCCCATGATTAAAAAACAATAGAAATAATAACTGTGGAATTATTTGATTGGGAAAGATTCTTACCAGAACATTATCCACTTGATAATATATTTTTTACTTTGTGTAAAAGTAACTACCCAGAATCCTAAGTCATAGTTAAATGGTAACTACTATTTGTTCTGCAGATTTTTCTTCTAACTTGAGTCTCATTTCTTTTGTTGCTTTGTTTGTTTGTTATGCAGTGGTTTTGAGTGTGTTTTTGTGTACTCATTGCTTTACTGAGGATGGGCTGTTACACAAATAGTATAGAGTGGGAAATATGATTAAAAGGCACAAAGCAGTCTAGTGGAAGCTGGGCCAATTAATGTGTAGGACCCCATTAGCTTATATGGGCAATCAGCACAAGTTAGAAAGAAAACAAAATTCACTTGGGCAGATGAGACCTGAAAGGGGCAGCTCCTTGTTTATATCATATTCACTTTATATGCCATACAAGATGAATAATGGCACATAGTGATCCCGCCTAGACAGACATTGCCACTGATAGAAGCCTAGTGCTTATTTTGAGCAGTTGCCCAAGACACTCTTTGGCCTTTTTGCTCCAATTTTCTCTTTTCTTGAACTCACTTCCTAGCTCCAGATTTCTGTTTTTCAACACTGCTACTCTGAAGTTAACCTCAAATCGGGTGTCATCTGAGTCAATATCTGACATTTTGATTTTGGACATTTTTGCTGGTTTTTTTTTTTTTTTCTTTGTTCACTCTTTCAGCCTCCATGGCCCTGATACCTGAGAGTGGGATCCTTAACTGTGGTCTTGGCTCAGAAGAGTCCACAACTCCACATAGCAGCAAGACTATCCCACCAACCTAGGGGAAGAGAAGGAATTAAGCCAACACCAATGTTTTTAAATTACTTAATAAGGGGCCTGCAGATGGAGTAGCAGTTATGTCACTGGACTCTCACATGACTGACCACAGTGCAAGTCCCTGACCTAGTGGCTTGGAACTCACACCGAGCACATATCCATGTGTGCACAAGATCCTAGGAAGAGAATAAAGGAGAAGGAATTGTGGCATGGTCATCCTCTCTAGAGGATGATTATTTTCCACATTCTCTCTCACTGTCTCTGTCTCTTGTTGGTGAGTGCATGTGTCCTAAGGCAAAAACCTCAACAACAACAACAAAAATTACCTAAGTAAATACCTCAAAGAACAATGCATCCTTGTGCTCAGAAGCAGAGGAAAAATGTAGGTCAATGTGATGTTCTAAATGGCCACAGCAACCTAATTAAGTAAGCCATATGGCAAATTTGATCACTTTTGAAGGAAAAAAATGCATTGAACCTGCTGAAAACTATAGACAATGACAACACAAATAGTTTGAGACTGAACCTCGATGGTACAGATGACAGTGTGCTGATCTGCAATGTTGGAAACTGCATGGCTCACCAAGGATTTGGATCCTGAGTCAACTTGAAACATGCCAGGAATGCATGCCCAAGGTCCTGACTAGCTGGAGGGCTGAGAAGGGGGTTGAGATGCCACAAGATGTCCTTGTGTTTTGAGGGGGTCACTGTCTCTTTCTTTCTCACACATGCACATGTGCTCTTTCAGGAAAGCAATAAAATAAATAGACTTAAAAATTTTTCAAATGTAGAGACTGAAGTTTTACCTTCTGTTGAAAATATAACTCAGGAATGCATATTACACTAAGTGATCAGTATCGGTTACTCTTTGGTAGTATAAAGGGGGTGTAGGTGAGCAGATGTATTAGAACACCTATCCCATTAAATAATCACATTCATGAAAATATATTCTAAGGAAGGGATTATTATTAATTAAAATCTCTCCTTTCAACATTTACACCCCTGCAAAATAAAAGATATAATGAAAAAGAATAAGAGATTTGGGGAACAAAGATGAAGACAGTCTCTTCCAACTCTGACTGTAGCTAATAGAACCTCTTTAAATAATATAAATACCTGTTCCCAAACATCACCACCTCCAGAAATTCTCTTTCCACTCTCCGTCACAGACCTGATGCTTTCATCACCTGCTTTTAATGATTTTGTTCCTGCTTCTGACTTGAAATTCTAAGGAGGTGAATGAATTGATAAATGGAAGAACGAATGCACACTAACTTAGAACTGCCTTGTTCTGATTGAGTGGAAGTCAGTCAGATAGCACTGATGGGGAATGTGGGCAAGCAGAGTGCTCTTCTTTGCCCCTATTAATGAAAGTCTGTCGTGTTATAACTCAATGATCCCACCAACTGATGGGAGACAGACAGCTGCAGTGAACACTGAGGAATTTTTAAACATTTCACAGCTCAAGTTACATGATTAGAATATGTAGTTAAAAGCATTTGACTTTTTGGCCCAATGAACTTATTTTCCCTGTAAATGTATTTTCAAAATTTATGTGAACACAAAAAATTGAAGTGGTTAAAATAGAAAAAATTGAAATCTTACTTTTTCTAAATCATACTGACCAGAAATTTTACTCTCTAATAATAATCATTGCAAACAATCTTTCAGGTATCTTTCTAAAATCATTTGTAAGCATAAATAAGCATATTTGTATGTATGTGTTTGTGTATGTTTGTTTGGTGTACACTTGTAACCTTTATATTCACACTAAGTGACCTGTGTTAAACATATATTGACATTTTTGTCAGTTAGTAATATGTTTCAGAAATAATTTTACATTGAAAATTCAAAATTGAAATTAAAATTCAATTTAAATAATATATTTAAAATATATTCAAAGTAATGGCAAAAATAAAATGTTACCTGTTCCCCTGTTCATACTTAGAAGCAGCTGCATTGAAAACTTGTTTTTTATTTTAATGTCCTTTATGGTTATCTTTTAGTTCTAGGTTTTTACCATAGGACCAGAAACAGAGAGAGAAAGTGAGAAATCACCCTCTGGAGAGAGTGGCCATTCCACAATCCCTTCCTCTCCATTCTCTCCGGATCTCGGGCATATGCACACACATGACCCATGTGAATTTCAAACGGCTGGGTCTGGGACTCAAACTCTAGTCAGCCATGTGGGAATCCGGCATCTTAACCAACACATCACCTATTGCCTCCCCCCCGCCCCCCCTGTTCTTTTGAGAGAGATTTTTACTATAGGGCTCATGTGTGCTTGCTGGAGAGAGAGAGAGAGACAGAAAATGAGAAATTACCCCCTATGGGGATGACCATGCCACAATTCCTTCTCCTCCATTCTCCTCATGATCTTCTGCATGCATATACATGTGTCTGGTGTGAGTTTTAAGCTACAAGGTCTAGGACTCAAATCACAGTCGACTATGTGGGAGTTCAGTGATGTAACCATTATGCCATCTGCTGGTCTCTCTGCCCCCTTCCCCATGGTTACTTTTAAGCCACTAAAAAATACGTTAAGTCTGTATTGTGAATATACCTCTATTATGACCTTTATACAACACTATTGACTCCCTTTCATGAATGTTGAATACTTGGTTTACCTACATTAATTCCCTCTCCTTTCCTCTTGTGACAGTTAGTTTTGGGTGTCAACCGGACCAGTGAATACCTAGGAAAAGCTCTACTCTGGGTATGTCTTAGAAGTATTCTCAGAGAGATTAACATGATGCCTGAGTAGATTAGATGTGGAAGATCCATCCCCTCCATGTGGTAAGGATGATCCAATCAATAAGGGTCCCAGAGATAATCAATACAGAAGACGAATGAGTCTCTTCCGAGATAGAGCAAGATAGTCTTCTGTTGCCTCAGACATCAGAAGTCAGGGCTCTTCTGCCTTTGAATGCTAGGATTTACACATCATCCCTTGCCTCCTCCCCTGGGTTTTCAGGCTTTGCAGCCTCAGGCTATAAATTATATCATCATCATTTCTGCCTCTGAGGCTTTTTGACTTGGAAATCATTTTCCTCTCCTATTACATTTACTGTTTCTGATCCATTCTGGTAGCATGAGCTACCACAATTCCCACTTGAGGATGGCCTGTTGTGTTCTCAGCTGCCTTAATTGAGTGAGCTGATTTCTCCAATAACTCTCTTCTTATTTATCTGTACAAAACTATTGGGTCTGCCTTCCTAGAGAACCCTGATGAATATACCTCTTTTTCTAATTTTGCAATAGTTATATGGGTTACTTTGCAATTCTGGAAGGTAAATGTATACCTGTTTCTCATTCCATGAACTTTAATTAGTATCTAGAATCTCCTCTTACTTCGTTTACCTTCTGAAGCAGAGATGATACTAAAATCCATTTTCCTTTTCCATAGTAAAACAGTTTTCGTTAGAATGTGACTTCCCCATTAAGAACCATAATTCTTAGACAACTTTGTTGGTGTGATTTTGTGACAAAACTTTTGCTAATATTAATATAACATAGTATAAAAATGATGTCTGTTTGGTTTAACATACTTGATTAAGAGTAAATAAGTAACCTTTGTTCTTCTTCCTTTTCCCTGAATACAAAGGTGATCTTCAGTGTGGCTTTGGAAGTCACATATTTATATAATATATTGCAGGACTTCTATTGCTTTATACTCTGAAAGACTACATGAGAAAGAGCCATTTATTGACCAGAGGATTGAGTGTAACATTAGAGGAAAATAAATGTAGTCTATTTCGAGCTCTAGAATGATGAGAGTATCTTTGTTACAATAGATTAGCTTTTTACTGTAAGAAATGAAACTCTATATTTCCTCTCCCATCTGTTTTGCAACTTTCCACAAACCATATCAAAAGTAGCATATGCATGGGAACCAGCAGTTAGCGTAATGGCTATGTCGCTGTACTCCCACGTAGTCAACCACGGTTCGCGTCCCGGACCCGGTGGCTTAAAACTCACGCCGGGCGCACGTGCATGCATGCCCAAGATCCTGAGAGGAGAATGAAGGAGAAGGGATTGCGGCATGACCATTCCCCCTGCGGGGTGATTGCTCGCTTTCTGTCTCTATGTCTCTCTCTGTCTGTCTGGCGAGTGCATGCACCCTATAGCGGAAAAAAAAAAAAAAAAAAAAAAAAAAAAAAAAAAAAAAAAAAAAACCTCTCCCCCCCCAAAAAAAAGTAGCATATGCAGTTGATGCCCTGATTACATTCCTCTCGTGATCATTGTGTCTAATTCTGGCCACTCCACTTTTAGTTTCAAAGTTTTCTTTTAGTTCACATCTGGCAATACCAGAAAATTCACATCCCATGAATGGTCCTTCACCAATGATAGATTGGAGTTTGAAGATAAATCCTTGTCTTTCCTGACTCTTGGAAAAGATAATTTTAGGCATGTTTTACATTGCCTCCAAGAGTTACCTAGCAATCTTGCTTTGTAGTTGGCCACATTAGTAACTTGATTGATAACACAGTCTTTATTTGACTTCTTTCCTTAATATATCTTAGTTCCTCTTTCCCCTGCCAGTATGTTTTGTGAACAGCTCTTAAATAATGAATTCCTCAATCTTTTTCTTGGCGTATGCCTGTTGAGAAACTCAAGATAGTACAAGTAATTGAATAGGAGATTGATCCTTAATGTGAGATTCTGGAATTGGAGAGCTTACCAGTAAGATGGTCATAAGAACCTCATCCTCAGTTCTCTAAGATATCAGTAGTTGCCTCTTGAGGTAATCCTTTGGGCAAATTACTATAAGAATAAAAAAAACTTGAGCCCAGAACATGGATTGGTTGCTTGATATGTTGGTGTAAGAAGAAAAAAAATGACTATTACCACTTTATTGCCACTCAGAAGTATTCCTAAAAGATAGCAGTGTGGGAAAAATCTCTCCAGTGGACAGAAATTCATTCAGTACATCTTGTCATAAACTTTATAGAAGAGAGGAAAAGTGTTCCTAGATAAACTCCTGGGACGTGGTGCATAGCTTGGTAAAGGATGGGGATATAACTGGCCATGCACAGCATCATAATAGCTAAGGCTCCTTTCTGTGATGAACGAGATCCAGGTACAAGGGGGCACACTGGATTATTTTATGGCTCTAGCCTTGAAGACATAAGGGAAATAACTTTATAGGAATCCTAGAATTGATTGGCTATTGTTAATTGATATAGAAGCCATGAAGGTCATCTTTCAGTTAATGAAGGGATTGTGCAAAAGCCAAAATGTCTCCTTGTGATAATAGAGACCACAAATCTTGCCCCTAAAGAAATAGGATCCACTGAAAATCAGAAATCTATGATTTTAAGTATGGTGTTTTTAAGGATGGTGTTACATAAAAGATCCGATTCATAGCCCCCTTCCATTGAAGCCAGACCCTTAGAGTTAGATGAAGGTATCTGTATGAATGGACTTGAGAAAGAAGCCTGATTTTTCGTTTTCTCCAGAATGTTCTAAGTTAGCAAAAGTTCGCGTATCTTCCTTATGACTTTTCAAAGGAAGGAAACACTGTTTCCCTGCTTGGTTCTCCTTCTACACCCCCTCATTGCTGTTAGACCAATAAATAGGGTTCATCAGCATGGCCTAAGTGAATAGGAGAAAAGTAATCATTACACAAACTGCTGGTCCATTTTTGTTTGTTTGTTTGTTTTTTTGTTTTGGGGGAGAGGTTTTTGCTATAGGGGGAAAGTTATCATTTACCAAAAGAACAGTAAGATCCTATTAAATACACTATAAGCAACTAGGAGAACATGCCTCTGAGTGAATCTTGAAATGTGACATCAGGGGTGGGAGGGTAGAATATAGGACTAGCTATTGAACACTGTGATTATAGGGAAATAGTCTCCCGAAACTCAGGATTAACCTTCTGTAGATGCAATCATGGACTTGCCCTATGCTATTAAGATGATTCCTGGATTGGAATCAGTATAATGATTACTAGAAGATTAAATTAGATATCGTTCTAATTCTAAACATGGTTGGAACTCTCTTAACAGATTATTATAGAAAGGGTAAAAAACTCAGAGAATTGAGCACATTCGAATGATTTTATTATTTAAGTCTGGAAAAATTACCATCTGATTATGTTTCTTGGAAAGACCCAGAATATACTCTTTTTAGGCATTTATTTTTGCTTTAGGACATGTATACTCACTGTAGAGAGAGTGAGGGAAAGTGAGAAAGCATCCCCTAGGAGGTTATACTTTCTGGAGTGTGGGCATGCACACACAGGCACTGCTCAGCATGTTTTTCAAGCTGCTGGGTCTGGGACTTGGACGATGAAGTCAGCCCTGTGGGATCCAGGTGCCTTAAACACCATGCCACCAGGCTGAATAGAAGATACTCTTTTCACTAAAGTACTAAGAATTTCTCACTGACAAGGGCACAAACATTGATGAGAAGCATGTGGTAGCTATTTTTATAGTTCTCAGTTGATAATAGATGGTTCCATGGAACTTGTTTCCTTAGGGTTAATATGGATAATAAAGTCTTGGCATATCTGTTATCAGGTGGCAGCACTTAGCCATCAGCATCAAAGTAGATAGAAATATAACAATGGGCAGCAAGGTCTGAATGACATTCAGGGGCCCTACTTTTGGAGATCCATCTTAGTTAATAGGCCATAGAGCTAGGAATTAGATAGATGGGTAGCCAGCAAAGAGTATTACTTAACCTGTATCAGGGTCAGCAAACTACAGCCTGTGGGCCAAATCTAGTCTTTTGTCTGTGGAACACAGCCATGTCCATTTATTTACCTATTGTTTATGGCTGTTTTGTTCTGCAATGGCAAAGTTAAGTAGGTGCAACAGAGACTGTATGGCTTGCAAAACCATAAAATATTTACTATCTAGCCCTTTACAGTAGAAGTTTGATGACCCCTGACCTATATAATCAAAGAAGGTCAAGAACAAGCGAGAAGATTGATGTCAGCTGCTGTAATGGAAAATCACAGTCCTTGTTTCCGGACCTCAGCCAGTTTTCAGACTCAAAGTTATTGATTGAGGAGAGGAAGGATTTTGCAGCAGGAATATACATAGAAGGCACATTTAGCAGCTATTCCCCCAACACCACTGTGGTTCCACTCATAGAATAGCATACACTGGGGAAAGGAAAAATACTGAAATATTTTGAAAGCACTCAGATACAGGTTCTGAGTGGATACTAATACCAGAAGATCCAAACATCAACACAGGCACTCTTTTAAGGGAGAGATACAGAGGTCCAGTGATAAATGAAATCTTAGTAATTATCCATTTTACAGACCTACAGTGCAGGCATTTCTCCAGTCCCTGAAGTCATATTCAGAATAAACGTTTTAAATGGTAAACACTTCATATTTGTTTAGTCATCAGACCTTCTTTTTTTTTTTTTTTTTTTTTTTTTTTTTTTTTTTTTTTTTGTAACAACAAACTCTGCCTAAGTTCTTAGGTACATCTTTTGAGGATTCCTTAGGATCAATTCACAGAAAGGCAAAACATCTGAGCCTAGATTGTGGAGAAGGGATATGGAAGTAGAGCATTGATGGGATGGGGAGGTGTGGTGTTATCGGTTAAAGATATTTTGATCAATGGGGCTGGGGAGAAATGTTCACATATTGAAATGCTCACATTGTAAGCTAAACAATGTGATTGAATGTATATACAAAAATAAATAAATGAATTAAAAATAAATAATCAAAAAAATGGTTTGATACATTGGTGCAAGTGAAAAAAAAAAAGGCACTTCTA
The DNA here is from genome assembly GCA_026018925.1 of Tupaia tana. Taxonomy (NCBI): domain Eukaryota; kingdom Metazoa; phylum Chordata; class Mammalia; order Scandentia; family Tupaiidae; genus Tupaia; species Tupaia tana. The sequence continues at coordinate 177,313,663 of JAKSZU010000006.1, forward strand.
TCAATTGGGGTAGCTCTGAAAAATAACAGTGAAGGAAGAGTATCCCAGTGGACAGAGCTCCACTCAGTATATCTTGTCATCCACTTTATGTGAAGGAGAGAAGTTGGTTGAGATGCAAAGACTCCTAGGAAGTGCTGAATAGCTTGGCAGGTTGTTTAGGGATCAAGAGAGTGTAAGAGCAGGAAATGAGAGGCAAGAAGATATGGTGAAAGACATGCAGATGGACACTCATGGAAGTGACACAAATGTTTGTGGGTCTTTTTTGTGTTTTATGACAATTCTCACTAGAGAGCATCAATTTCAGAGAAGCCACAAAAATCACTTGGACAGAGTTACTGACCTAGAATGTCCTAGCCATCCTCTGTTCTTTTACTCTATGATTGCATGAATGACTCATGCATAGAAAAAAGTCATATTGGTAGAGACAATGACTATCGCTATGCCCAATAACATAAGCTTCCTTTCACCAAGATAATCTTGCTGTTGACTGGTCAGTGACAGAGCTTATGACTAAATGCTCAGTATGGTATTTCCTATTGAGGAATAGCCAGTCACTTGCTGGCTAGTTGATTATATTGGCAATAGTTCATCTGCACTGAGCTTCATATGTTTCCTTGTCTATACTGTGTCAGTTAACATCATTGTCTTAGGATTCATAGAGTATCAAATTTATTGTCAAGAGATCCCTCATAGTGTCACCTAGGACTAGGCTCATTATTGGAATCAGGATCTATAAGAAGGGCGTATAACCACGGGATCTGCAGAAAGGTACTGTCAATCTTATGGGTATTTAAAGACCTCTCTCAAAATTGCATGTACAGCGATATCTGTAAGGACATCCTACAATACTGAGGACTGTTCTTCAAGGTGCAATATGGGTTTCAAACAAACAAAAGGCTGTTCTATGTAACTACAAAGCAAATACCTAAGAAACATGGATCTATGAAATGAGTGGTGGAAGTAGGATGTTTTCAACTCACTATTATGCCTTTTATTTTTCCAGTTTGCTACAGGGTGCCTGCATTTGCCAGAGAGAGATGGAAAGGGAGAGAAAGAGATAAAGTGAGAATGCACTTCCCCTGAAAGGGGGGATGATAACCACACCACAGTCCCTTTTCCACTCCCTTCTTGGGATTTTGCGAGACATACGCACATATACATGGCAAGCTACCAAGTCTGGGACTGAACTTGACACTTCACCATGTGGGACCCACTACTTTAACCATCAATATACCTGACTGGACACAGCATTATGCCTTTTTATCCACTGAGGACATTTTTTCCTTTCTGTCCCTACAATTTAGTTTCCACTGTTCTACATCTTCTGGCTCCTGATGTGGCTACAAAGGAGTATATAATAATGTTCAACTGTATTTACAACTAATGTTACCACTCGGTCATTTTAGACTACTTATGCTTGCCCATCAATAGGTAAATAATGGGTAACTCTATTGACAAAGTCAACTGACCTGATTATTACATAGAACTATACTGCTGTAATTTACTGGGGCAGTGAAATGTATTTCGTGACTGAGGAGATTAAGTAGGTTGCCTGTTGCTGCTTTCATTCCCAGGGATAAACATGATAAGCTACTGTAGTAACCAAGGTCTGACAAGGATATAGGGACCAGGGCCTTAGAAATTTTGTGATGAAGGTCTGGGGTGCTACTTTGGTCTATTTTTTTCTTGTTGATTTAAGTAAGTAACACAGACTAGATGGTTTATAAAGAATAAAGGTTTATTCAGCTTATAATTCTGGAGATTCAAGACTGAGGAGCCTAATCTACTGAAGACCTTGTAGATGGGGAATATCTGTAGAGAATCAAGACAGCACAGGGCATCACATTGTAAGAGGGTAAAAATAGGTATCAACTCTGGTCATTTACTTAGAAAGCCACCAGTATATATCACAAGGACTCTACTTTGATGACCTAACCCAATCCTAATTACTTTACAAAGGCTTCACTTCTTAAAATCATAGTCAAATTAAGTTCCTACTCTCTTAGTGTCATTATTATAGCAACCACATTTCAACAGATGAATTTTGAGGGGGACACATTTAAACCATAGCATGTACCCACAAAGCAAGCAACCTAATGCAACAGAGAGTGAGGGAAATCTAGAATGCTACAGAAGAGAGAGAGAGAGAGAGAGAGAGAGAGAGAGAGAGAGATAGGTAGAGAATAAATACCTAAGACAGTAACTTGTTTCATTAAGTCTCTTACACTGTAAGTTTTTTTTTTTTTTTAATCTTTTTATTTCTTTGCTATAGGGCAAGTGTGCTTGCCAGAGAAAGGGAGAGTGGGGAGAGAAGTTGAGAAATCACACTCCTACACCCCTCATCCCCTAAGGGGATGCAATTTCTTTCTTTTCCATTCACCTCTTGGTATTTGTGGCATGCACACATATGTATCCAGTGTGTTTTTCAAGTTGTTGGGTTCAGGACCAGAACCACTCAGTTGGCATGTGAGACCCAGATGCCTTAACTACTATGCCACTGGCTGGCCCCAAGTGACCTACATTTTGAGCGTTATAACTAAAGGACAGAGACTTTATTGGACATGAGAAAGACTAAAATCAAGGACAAAGAAAAGGGGATGCTACCAAAGAAATTCAAGTGAAAGAAGATGGGAGAGAAAATAAACAGAGAGGAAATTGAAATATTATGCACAAATTAAAACTGTAGCATCAATATTAATACTTTTCCTTCTGGTATGTTGGGTGTCAGAAGTGAGGAGATGAGTTATGGACACCTTCTAGATTATGGACTAGAAAACTACATGAATAGTAGTTGTAACATTGGATAAGACATGGATTACAAGAAAGCAAATTGTTTGGCAATATGATAGATCGACTTCTACTTTTGTTAACATAGAAGATCAGTCAGAATTACCAAGTGTACACTATGATGAAAAGGTCTAGAATCTGTCAGAGAGGTCAGGACTAGAAATGTGACTTTTAATGTAGTTATTTAGAGTAGACAAGATCACAAAGATAATCATAGAAGAGAATTGAGAAATAGATCTTTTTGAACATCAATACATAGTATGGATAAAAATAAAGGATGAAGTCTCAAAAGAGTTTGTGGAGGAGCGGTCAGGGGAATAGAAAAGAAGTGAAGTGGAACCATTAGATGGTGTAATGTTTATGTTGCTGGACTCCTACATAATCAACCATCATTCAAGTCTTGGACCTGGTGGCTTAAAATTCATGCCAGGCACATGTGCTTGTATGTCCAAAATCCTGAGAGGAGAATAGAGGAGAAGGGACTGGGGTGTGGACATCCCCCTGGGGAGGAGGGTGATTTCTTGCTTTCTGTCTCTCTGTCACTCTCTGTCTCTCTGGTGAGCACAAATGCTCTACAGCAGAAGTTTCTCTAAAAAGAAAAGAAAACAAAACAACACAAAAAACACCAACAACCCCCCCCCCCCAAAAAAAAAAAAAAACTGAAGAATGTTGATACAGAACTCAAGAAAAGGAAATTACAGGGGGACCAGCAGATGGCGTGGTGGTTGAGGCGCTGGACACTCCCACATGGCCGACCGGGGTTCAAGTCCTGAATCTGGTGGCTTGCTTTCTCACTTCCTCTCTCTCTCACTTTCACCCTCTGTCTCTCTCTGGTCAAATGAAAAAAATAAATGAATAAATACATAATAAAATTAAAAAAAAGAAAAGGAGATTAAAGAGAAAGTAATGGTCAGTAGTAGCAAATGCTTCAGATAAACTGAAATACACACGAACTCTCAGTACTCTAACCTCATAGCATCTAGAAATTCTGGAGAGGTTTCTATGGTTGGTGGTTTGAATGGAAGGTAAGAATGTGCCTGAGAGGTTAACACTGCTGTGAAGGAAGGATGGTGTGTAATAGATCCAGTAAAGACAAAAATTCTAGCAGAAATGATTCCATATCTTTGCTGCATATATTATCTTTTAATAACCAAACAATTTTCAGGTAAATGTTTCTCCTGTCAAAATCAAAGGAAGAAGAAAAATATCTTATTTCCTTGACTTACTTTTCTTATTTACATTTTTAAATGGTGTATAAAATATGATCTTTTAATTGTATTGCTTTTTCTTTGCCTTTGTCAAGTAAATATTTTTGGAAATAACATACTTAAATGATTTTAATGCTGCATTCCAAGTTTTTCTCAAAGATGACCTATTATTGTCAATCTATTACACATTGGAAAAGGAAACAAAAAGGCGGTATGCAAACTTATGTGGTTTTCTACAGCTTTTTTAATTTACAAAGACTGAGTCAATACCACCTAATTGCTATATCCCCACAATAGAATTCAAAAGTGCAAACTTATGGTTTTTTTTCCCCTTCTAAGACTGATTATGAACATGAAGAAAATCTCAATGGACAGTTTATCATCAATATGGATTTAATGAAAAATGATCTAGTGGTGTGATAAAACACACGCAGGAAAATGCAGTCTTCTCATGGTTAGCCATGTAGAGATTGCGGGTTTTGTGGGTTGTCAAAAGTGTTCATTCCCAGTAGCCAACATCCTTGAGGGCTCCCACATTCTTTCATGATTTGGAATGTGTTGCTCAGGGGGGAAGAAAAGGCATTTTAACATTAATATGAAAAACTTAATTAGCAAGATAAATCAGTTTGCCATATATGTTCCAGAGACAATTATATTTTGCATTATTGATAAAATGTTCTTCTCCTTTGTGTGGGCATGTGTGTGTGCCCTCTTAGTTTAATACATCTGATGCCAGAAACTTTTACCAAGAGCTATAGCTTCTGTGAAAGATCATGGCTATAAAAATGAGCTATTATTTTATTTTTGTTGGTTCCCCTTATGGTATTGGGTGACTTGGGGAAAGTGACTTAACCTTTCTGGGTCTCATAATTCTCACTTGTAAAATTGAGTTGGGTAACTTTTGGGGTTTTGTGAACTACAAATTAGTTAATGCAGTCGTGTAAAGGGCTTAACACAGTGTTAATAAATTAATTTCACGTGCCTTTTCTTTTTTTCTAACTTTACAGTGTATAAAAGCTTTTTCCTAAAGAGTGGAGACTTGTTTCTATTCAGAGACCTACAGTTAACCACATGCTTCAGAACCACAGGATTATTTTTAAAGCACTATCTCCTATTCTTTACTTTGAGTCTTTTATCTACAGCTTGGTGACTCTAGTTTTGTTTTATTGCTCGATTCCCTAGTTTCTGCTTTTCTCTCTAGGTCCATGAACTACTGGTTTATATTTGGTTATCATCATTCATATCTCCTTTGTGACTCCTGTGTCACCCCTATCATTATTGCAATATTCAGGTTTTAGAACCTATTAAACAAAACTCATAGAAGACCATTGTTCTAGGTTGAGCTCCTGCACTAAGATCCCACAGACAAAACCAAACCAGACCAGAATGTAGGAACTTATGCTAAGTGCTGCTGAAACTTTAAGAAAGAAAGTAGATCTTCAAATAGCCATTTTTCATAAGAACAAGAGATTAACAAGAAATAATCAGAAAAAGCTCAGTCTACCGAAAACAATGTAATATGGAATTTCCTTATGCTTTAACCTTTACTAGAAAAGAAACCTGAAGTAACATAATATTTGATCAGATTTTTTTTCCCTCTTGCCATTGTTCTAACACTATTAGTGTTAGTGAGATATTTTAATGCAACTTTCACATATAGGACAAGACCTTGATTGTGATAGTTTGTGTAGAATGTGAGTTGTCAGGAATGTTGTACCTAGTTATTATACAACTCTCTGATCACCACCTCCAGTGCCATTAATTGTGCCTCTCTGTATTATTCATAATCTAGGAGCATGTGCTGATTAATAGGAGAAACGTTGAGGAGGACATATTCATTTTGCCTTCTCAATAAATATTTATTGTGCAATTTATATTATGCCAAGGGAACTGTCTGGTTGTTTATGGCCCTAGCCCACACTTACTTATCTGTACTTTTCTCTGTATTACTAGGAGTAGAGGGCTGTGAATAGTATTTCCTTGACTTTTTCACCAGCTGCGTATTAACTAAAATTTGTCAATGGTAAGAACTGACCAGAGAGTAGACAGCAGAAGGAAGGTACCCATCTTACTTTTGTTTCCAGGAAGAGCGTACTAGTCATATTTGGAGAATTAAGGGAGTCCTGTATGCTCGGAATAAAAAAATAAGTTAAGAAGGAAGAGGTATCCAAAGATAGCCGTGTGGAGATTGTGGGTTTTGTGGGTGGTCGAAAGTGTTCTCTGTTAGGCAGAGACAAAATCATTTTCGCAGAACCTTGTGACTATTGGCAAATGCATTGATTATATTCAAGGTGTGATAGGGAGGCAGTAGATGAGTTGGAGCAGAGCAACCCTTGTTAAGAGAGCCATTGGCTTAACCCTGTGTTAAGAGAGCAATTGGCTGCTTTGTTAAACATAATCTGTAGGTGTGTGCAATGAGAGCAATATTGAGATCAGTTTGGAGGCTGTATTACTGAGGGTTGATAATAACACATGGAAAATGTGCTGTGGTTTGAGGCAGGTCTGTTGGCAGCATCGCACGTTGCTTTAATTTTATGGCATATCCATATCAAGAGCTTCTACAATTGCTGGAGAGGGAAGAAAAGGTCTAGAGAATCAGAAATAGCAATTACATGACTTCATTCAGAAGTGAAACAAATTTTATCTGTGTATATCTCCCTTGACAAGGTAAGTCTATGGCTATGCCTAACTTTGAATGCACAGAGAAGTGCAAGACTGTTTTATAATCACAAATAGAGGAGAACTAAATATTGTCTAACAAAAAGCACATGCCTTCTACAGAGGCTATTTTGGTAGTCTTGGAGGAAGATAATGGCAGTAGGAGTGGAAGAGGTGAGAAGTGGTCAGGGTTGAGATGTATTTGGGGTAAATTTTGATAGCAGAATTGAAAGAGATGCTTATGCATTGGACATGGGATGATGAAGAAATAAAACAGAGACGACTACAGAATTCAAGATTAGAGTGACGTATGAATGGAGATGTCTTTAATTATAAAGAGGGGTCAGGAATTGCAGGTTCAGGTATGTCAAATTTGATGTAACTTAAGCACCAAGTGGAGATGTTATGTGTGTGGCACTCAGAGGAGAAGAGACTTGAGATATAAATTTGGAGTCATACTACATAACATTTATGAAAATAGACATGAGAACGTAAACTATGGTACAGGCAAATAACTTGATTTAAGGGGTAAGTGAAAAGAAGATGCTCAAAATGACAGGATTTTCTTGTAGCATACAGATAATACTTTCAACTATAACAGCGAAAACAGGAGGAAGAGCTAATACAGAGTTAACAAAATGTGTTCAAGTTTGAACATGTTCAGAATAAACTGTTTCTGGAGATCATTGAGGGAGAAAGTAGGAACAGAGTGAGTACAGAATCGTGGAAAAAATTCTACTCTTAGAGATTAAGGGAACAATTTAGAGAAATGCTCATTGAGGTAGAAAAACCAGCAACAAGTTGTCATCGAATCAAGATAGCTGAGCTTCAGGGAGGAGGAGGTGGCTAACATGTCAAATGCAGCAACACTTGAAATATATGGCAAATACATAGTTCATAGTACTTGATAACTCATGAATTTGAATTTTCTATTTTTCCTTGTTCCCAATTCAGTAGACTTCAGTCAATTTCAAGTCAGAATAATTCCTCTAACTTCTGAAGATTTCTGTGATCCTAGAACTGCTTATTCGGAGACTGAGAAAAAATGAGAGAACAAGTTCACTTTTACTGTTAGTCTAGGAAAAAATGTTATTTAATTCCAATAGCAATAATACTTAACATATTCTGAGCCATTATAGGTATGTTTCCAGAACAGGTTCATTGTGCACTGATTGTAAACTTGAGTTCAGTGAGAAAGAACATATTCATACATGAAATAGATTCATTACTTACAGATAGAGAGGCAGCATGGAACAATTGAAAGCTAGGTTCTGTTCTGAGCAGATCTCCCAAGGCTTAGGAAAGCTGCCTAACAAAGACGGAGTCTTGAATGTGCCTGACCCACTGGCAGCCAGACCTCTGGAGTCATAGGATATAGGCAACAAAACTTTGAAGGACATCCAGCTTCCAGGCGAAGGAGGAACAAGACCTAAGCTATCCTGGGCAGTTCCTCTAGAACTCAAGATGTGACATTTCCGACGAGAGACAGTAACAAGATTTGGGATGTTTCAGGCAGTTCCTACCCATCTCAGGATACTGAAGTTACAACGCATTGGTTATTTTGAGAGCTACATGTAGGAAAGAGAGATGGCGAGAACTGGGTCAGTTGAAGGCCAGGTGGAGAACTGCCCTGCAAGCGTTTGGGCTATGTGCTTTATATGAATTATTTCATATCAGAGTTTCAGCAATGTCTAATGTAAAATCTAAAATAAACAAAAAAGAAAAAACCTTCCTGATCATGCATTCTCCTCTATCTACTATTCTTTTTCCTTCCTTCCTTCATAGCAAAATTCCTTGGAAAAAAAAACTGGTTAAGAGATTCTGTTTCGTTCCTTTGCATTTTCTCTTGAATTCACTTCGGTAGTTCTCTCAACCCTACCATTTTAACAAAACTTCTCTTGTCCAGGTCAACTGTTATCTCTGTGTTCCCAAATACAGTAGTCACTTCCCATTAAACATCTACTTGAAGCTGTTTGCTATCAATAGTGAAGAGTTGGCAAAATTTCAGTAGACCATAAAACAGATTTATCAGAAATATATTGAAATTCATTATTGCCATTAACATTGAGCTAAAATTATCTTTAAAACGTATTTTTCTTTTCTTTTTTTTTTTTTTTTTTTTTGTGTGTGTTTTTAATTTGCCAGAAGATTCCCGCACTCTCCAGAGACAAAGAAAGAGAAAGAAAAGGCGAGAAAGCTGCTGGAATCTCTTCTCCATTTATTTTTCCTTTCAGGATTTTGTGTATGTACACATACTCACCTTGCATGTATTTTTCTTTCTTTCTTTCTTTCTTTCTTTCTTTCTTTCTTTCTTTCTTTCTTTCTTTCTTTCTTTCTTTCTTTCTTTCTTAGATTTCTGCTACAGGGCATGTGTGCTCGCCAGAAAGACAGAAAGAGACAGAGAGACAGAAAGCGAGAAATCACCCCCAAGGAGGGAAGGCCACACCACAATCCCTTCTCCTCCATACTCCTCAGGATCTTGGGCAGGCATGCACACACGCCCGGCATGAGTTTAAGCTACTGGGTCTGGGAGTCGAACTGCGGTCGACTACATGGGTGTTCAGCGACATAGCCATTACTCTAACTGCTGGTCCCTTACCTAGCGTATTTTTCAAGCTACCACATCCAAGATTTTAAATACACTGTTGATCATGTAGGATTCAAGCGGCTTTAACCACAAGGCCATAGTGGAGAAAGGGATGTATTTTTATTTTCAATATCATTGAAAGACAAAGTCCTACCTAGTTATTTACAAAGGAATTTTTGAGGATGTGAATGTTCAGTTATATACACACGGATTCATATATAGAAATGCAAAGTTAATATACTCTAAGAACAAGAGAAGTTAGTCTTGAATTTTACTTGACCACTTTCTATGTTCTAATAGTATGATATCATTTTATGAATTAGTTCCATTTGGAGCAATATAATTAATTATTCAATACGGATACTATGGACAGCCAGAGGATATAAGATATCTGAACACTTGTATTTTTCAAAATGTTTCTATTTTGCTGTGTGGAAGTCTGCATCCATTATGAGTTTAGCCAGAAAATATATCCTACTTATGGTTTGAAAAGTGTAAGTTTCCTTGTCATGTTATTCAATACCAGATAGGTAAACAAACAAAATTTTATAGTTTAGTCAACTGGACTAGGGAGAAATGTTCACATGTTAAAATATTCACATTGTAAGCTAAATAATGTGATTGACTATATAAAAGAAAATGAAATTTAAAAAATATATAAAAAAGAGACAAAGGCCAAGTATGAAAAGCAGATGAAATGTTCATGCAATATGAAAACAAATTTGAATCACCTGTGAGAAGTGAATACTCTTTTAACTATAATTCATAAGTAGAGGAAAGATGATTTACTTTTCATTTTCGAATACAAGTGCTAGCCAAATCCAGAAGACTATATTAGAAAACTCTTACCATTTCCAACATTATGATTGGAGAAAAACAGAATTTGACAAAACCATTAGGTATTTTTTGGTTAAGCAATACAAACATAATTTATTTCTAACCAAGTGCAAATCCAAACAGTATTATTTAATAACATAAATTTCTTTTCAATTAATTTTTTATAACCGTTTTTAAGGCTATGTTTAAAAAAAAAAAAAAAAAAAAAAAAAAAAAAAAAAAAAAAAAAAAAAAACCTCAGCATGAGTGGAAATGATTTTTCTAATGGCCTTAAATCCTTTTTTGGAATAATAGGGGTATTAATCAATTAAATAATATACGTCTTGGTCCTTATATAAACTCTTGTCTTTACGAAGTAATTCAATAACAATTCAGTTGTGTACATTATGAAGTGTTCATAATGTAGTTTCCATTTGATCTATGTGTCCTGTAAGTGGCTTCCAGTAAGAAACCACAGTGAGAAGCATTCTGGGTAAACCATGAACCATGGATTTACCTTTGCTATACACAGGCAACAGTCTGGAAGGATTTTTTCAGTGAAAGGTAGAACTGAAAGCATCATTATGAGCACACTGAGTTAGTATCCGATGTAGTGTAGACACACAAAAATATTCATCAGTCCAAGGACGAATGGATGTACATTCCTTGGGTTTTAATCCATTCTGGGCATAAGTTCTGAGTTGATTTTTCACAAGCTACATGATCTTCAAGCCTCTAGGCTGCAGTTTTCCTCTCCATAAAGTGATAACAATTATCCATGAGTTGCTGGGACCAGACAGTGGCACAGCAGGAAAACATGACATTGTGTGAGGCTAACTTCCATGGGATGAGCCAAGATATGTCAGGCAACCCTAGGAGTGCCCTCGGCATATGTGTGCCTATGATCTGGGCTCGGCTGAAGCTGGAGGTGGATTACAGTGTTGGGACCATGTGATGAGTGCTGTTTCTCTCCGTTTCTGTCTCTCTTGCTCTCTGTCCTCTTGTTCATGGGAAAAATAAATAATTAAACTTAAAAAGAAGCTAAAGTGAAACATAAGTCACAAAGTTATTGAATGAATTATATGGGAAAATATGTATTAATGACTAACAATGTCTGGGACAAAAATAACCCTGGATGTGTACTCGGTGTTGGTTATTTTTATTGTATCATTATAAGTATCATCTTGTTGCCATCATTATCAACATAGAATAAAGAAGTAGAGACTTTGTGAAGAATGCAATGTAGCAGCGATAAAATAGAGCGGTTCAAGAAATGGAGTTGGTAAACTCTGAACGTGAAGCAGATATCTGTGTCATGCAGATCTCAGTGTACACTGCCAGAGCAGGACAACTCCTGGAACAGGTACTGCTCCAGGCTAGTAATGCATCAGGAGGAGCATACGTAGCCCAAACCCGTCATCCACACTACCCAGCTAAAACTGGCCATTAACTACAAATATTAACCATCCTGTGTTAGAAAAACTTGCATAATATGACATCATTGGGACTAGCAGTTGACGTAATGGTTATGTTGCTGGACTCCCATGCAGTTGACCACGGTTAAAGTCCCAGACCCAGTGGCTTAAGCTCACGGTGGGTGACTATGTGTGCGTTCCCAAGATCCCAAACGGAGAGTGGAGGAGAAGGGATTGTGGCATGGCCATCCCCCCAGGGACGATTTCTTGCTTTCTATTTCTCTGTCTCTCTCTTTCTGGTGAGTGCACATGCCCTATAGCAAAAAAATCTCTCCCCTCCAAATAAAAAAAAAAATATATATATATATATATTTATATTTATATATGTATGTGTATATGTATATATATATTTATATATGTATGTGTGTGTGTGTTGTGTGTGTACACATATGTATATATCATCATCAAATGACAGTATTAAACTGGAGGGTATGGGAAAGAATGACAGAACTACAGCAGCAAAGTTTTTTTCTAGCTATGTTCAAGCCCATCCAACGTTCTTCTACTGTATCTGTACTAAAATAGCTTAGCCAGCTGCTACGAAAAGCGGGAACATGAACCTCAACTAAAAACATACCTCATTAAAATGCTCAGAAATGTAACAAGTACAAAAACTGCTAGAGTATCAGGAGTGAGACAGGTAGCAACAGGTAATCTAAAATTTGCTCACTTGAGAGGCCATACAGGACACTAGCATGGTGTGTAAGGAATAGCATTGTAGAGGACTTCCATAAATATGACCCCTGGGATGTGGCATGGCTATCAGATGCTGGAGGTTAAATGCAACTAGGAACAGAGCAACCTTTTTAAAAAGAAAGTTTAGGAACCTATAGATGGCGTAATGGTTATATCGCTGGACTTCCATGTAATTGATGGTGATTTGCGTCCTGAACCCAGCAGCTTAAAACTCACACCAGGCACGTGTGTGTGCATGCCCAAGATCCCAAGGGGGAATGGAGGAGAAAGGATTGTGGTGTGGTCAGCCCCTATGAGAGGTGATTTATCACCTTCTGTCTGTTTTTCCGGCAAGTGCCTGTGCCCTATAGCAAAAATCTCTCTCTAAAAAACAAAGCAAATTAAATCATGTCACTTTTCTATTCAAAATCCTTTCAAAGGATTTAAAATAAAATAAAATTCATTTAAAATAAAATTCTACTTACAATTCCCTGAAGAATCGTAAGCAAGACTTTGTTTACCTTTCTGACTTTCTCTTCTTTAGACTGTCTCATCACTGACTATTTCAATCTTTGGTTCTCAGCTCAGATTCCACCTTTCTGAGAAGTACTTCCCTGACAATCACTCTTCATCACTTTTCTGGGTTATCAATTATGTCATTCTAGTTGTCAAATACTTTGAATATCACATGTGCTATGTTATATATTATATGTTATATGCATATGACTATAGTGTATGTTCAAAAACTGTTTCAAAAAGTACTCAAATAACAGAATTGTTGAATTTAATACATGAGACAATGCATGTTAAGCAAGCATCACCATGCCTGGCACAGAGAAAACACTGTATGCATATCTGTGATGGTTAGTGCTATGGTATTATCACTTCCGTTGTCATCATAGAATGTCAAAAGATGCCAAGGAGACAGCTTTGACAAAATAAGGCAGCTCAAGACCCTAAGTTGGCAAACTCTAGGTGTGAAGTAGATGTTTCAGTTATGCAGACCCTATTGACCTCTTGACAAAAACCTTATTTGTTAATTTGGTTCTCTGTTCTCTCTCTCTTCTTTAGCTCATGGGTAAGCCCCATGTAGGCAAGGACTTCTATTCTCTCCAATTTCAACAATTACTTGAAGCCTTTCAGATATATAGTCATATATGTTATATAACACATCATTACTTATTATACATCCATTTGTTTTCTACAAATGTTATTATATACACTAACATATAACTTGATAACTGCTTAAGCAGAAAGTAAATTGTCTTACTGATGAAGCAGGGTCCTGGAGTTCCCTGCTGCTTCAAATGTTAACCCTTTAGTTGCTACACTGTAGGGACATCAGTAGGTCCACAGTGATAACCTCGGGAATGAGTAGGAATACACTCAGGAGATTAGGCAGAGACCATGTATAAACTGACAGAAATCACTCAAACTTTACTAACCAGCATAGCTTTATTTGTTATCCATTGTCTTATAACAAATTATCAACACTTACTGGTTTAAAATAAGATATTTATTATCTCACAGACTCTGTGTGTTAGAAGTTTGGGCATGTCATAACTGGGACCTCTGCTAAGAGTCTCACAAGACTACAATGAAAGGTTTTGATCAGGGTGCATTATGTTCTGGAGGTCAGGTTCTAGTTACAGGCTTAGCCAGATATTGGCAGAGTTCAGTTCCTTGTGGGTGAGTGTAGAACTGAGGTTTATATTTCTTGATATCTTTCATCCAGAGGTCAGGTCAGCTACTAGAAGCCTCTCACAGTTCCTTGAGGTATGGCGTGTCACAAATTCTCTAATAGCCAATTACTTTTTCTAGGATAACAGGAGAATCTCTGCTCTCAGGGAAGACCTAAATTCTATTTTTTTTTTTTTTGAGAGATTTTTTTTTTTGCTATAGGGCGCGTGCGCTTGCCAGACAGACAGACAGAGAGACAGAAAGTGAGAAATCACTCCCCAGGGGAGATGGCCACACTGCAACCCCTTCTCCTCCATTCTCCTCTTGGGATCTTGGGCATGCACGCACATGTGCCCGGTGTGAGTTTTAAGCCACCAGGTCCGGGACGCAAACTGCGGTGGACTACGTGGGAGTCCAGAAACATAGTCATTACTATAACTGCTGGTCCCAAGACCTAAACTCTCTTTTAAACAGTTTACTTAATTAGGCCAGGCCCTTCTGTGATAATCTCTTTTGTACAACTCAAAATGGAATTGATTTGTGGGGCCAGCAGATGGCATGGAGGTTAAGGCACTTGGATCCCACATGGTTCATTACATGGTTTGAATTCTGGACCTGGTGGCTGAAAAACATGCTGGGTGCTTGTTGGTTTTTATGTATGACTGAATAGTATTCCATAGAGTATATGTGCCACAGTTTTTCTATCCATTCTTCTGTTCGTGGGCATTTGGGTTGTTTCCATGATTTAGCAATTGTGAATAGTGCCGCAATAAACACCGATGTGCAAGCAGTTTTCTGATTAAGTATTCTTCTGTCCTTTGGGTAGATACCAAGGAGTGGGATTGCTGGATCATATGGTAGTTCTATTTGTAGATTTTGGAGGAATGTCCAAATTGTTCTCCACAGTGGCATATTCAGTTTGTAAGTCAAATAATGTGATTGAATGTATAAAAGAAAATGAAATAAATAAAAATAAATAAATAAATAAATAAAAAAAATAAATTAAAAAAAGAAACATGCTGGGTGCATGTGTGTGCATGCTTAAAAATCCCAAGACGAGGATGGAAGAGAAGGCATTATGACGTGGACATTCTCCTGAGTAGTGCTTTCTCACTCTCCCTTTTCTGTCTCTGTCTCCAGTGACCACTCACATCCTATAACAAAAAGTTAAAAATAAATGAACTCATTTATAATTTAATTTTTTGTAAAAATCCTTTCACAAGTCTGCAATTAGTTTAAATAGTAAACTAATCACAGGAGTGACACGAGCCGTATTTTCAAGTTCAGTACTAAACGGGAGAGGATTGCACTGAGGATGTTCACCAGGAGCTGTGAAACTAGAGGATCATCTTAGAATTCAGCCTGCCACAATAACCTTACCAGTAGGTGACTGAGACACAAACCTCAGCCTTCAATAACAATTTTTGGCTTTCTAGTGTAACTCACAGACATGTGGTTTCTTTGAGCTATAAAATCTGGCAACTAAAAACACAATGAGATTGACTTTGAGGTCAAGAAAAATGAATGCAACAGTATGAAAAAGCTTTCTGATGATGCATTACAGGTTGTAATAGCCTTTCTGTGAAAACTTTATAGCCATTCAATTAACATTCTTGTGTTTAATTTTTTTTCTTTTACAATTTGAAGGGCAGCTTAACAGTACACATAAGGAAACAAACATTTGAAAAGACTTGTATATGCCACAGATCTAAAATATATACCATGTCTTGGTTAGAAAAGTATGAAAATATTTGGGTACAATTACATTTTATATTAAGTCACTTTAAGCAATTGACCAGCTGTGTATTTAGGAACCAAGGTAGAAAATTTATATTTTTCAAATGGAAACAAAAGGGCATTTTACACATAAGGATACTGGGAATTCTAATGAGTTCTTTTGGGCACAAAGGTTTTGGTGTCTAATGATAAAGCAGCCATTACAAATTATGGGATATTTTAAGACTTTCATTTCTCTCTTTCAAGAAGAGAAGATAATATTTGACTTATAGCCATGCAAAAAATTGAAAAAAAAATAGTAGGGGAAAGATATTTAAAGCAACTAGTTTCAGGTATTAGACACCATGCAGAAGAAGGTGGTGGTCCCTGAGGAAAGAGAAACAAATGAAGTGAACCCTATAACACCTCTGGCTTTCTGCCTAGAGACAACAATTAGAAAGGTGAGACCCAAACAGAGCCCTGTCTCACTGAGTTGAAAGGTCAAAGGAGGAGTACAAGAAGACAAACGCAGATGAATTTTGCAGGGCAAAATCCTGTAAAGAAAGGAGCTACATCTCTGGAAATCTCTTGTGGAGTTTTCTGGGGGCTTTGACTAGGGTTCAAGCTGTGTACAGGTATAGTGACACTCCATGTGATCACCCCACCAGGGTGCCATAAATCAATTTCTAGAACTCGCAGAAAGTCCATAGAAGAGCATAGTGTGTTGGTGTGAGAGTAAAGCCAACCATACACAAAAGTGGAGTTTTTGTAAAAACATATTTAAGTACCAATTGAAATGAAAAGATAAATGCAAATGCAGAGCTTTATCCTTTGATTATTCTAAGCATCAATGTTCTGAAAATTTCCATTCCGGAGACCAGAAGATGGTGTAGTGGTTGCATAGCTGGACTCCCACAGGGCCAACCACAGTTTAAGTTCCAGACTCGGTGGCTTAAAACTCATGCTGGGTGCCTGTGAGTGCTCAAAATCCCAGAGAAGGGATTGCTTCATGGCCATCTTCCCTGGGGAGTGATTTCTTGCTTTCTATCTCTCTCTTTCTAGTGAGTGCACATGCCCTTTAATAAAAGTCTCTCTTTAAAAAAAAAAAAATTCCATTATGTGGTTAGCACTCATAATGCTTTGGATTTTTCACATGAGAAGGTTTCTCAGCATATGTGGCTTCGTATTTTCCTTAGGTCAACCCTACCAATGATCTATTGCTTTTACCTTCTTTTTCTTATGTTAAATGTCAACCCTTAAACAAAAATCTCATTTTTTGATTGAGGTATATTTTATTGGAACATTAGCTTATCCATTCTGGATCTTAAAATTAGTCAATTTGAATTATAAGACTATTAGGTCCTTTCCTGGCTACCTGTCAGTCTATAAGAGCTAATGATATCTTGAGAGCTCTAAATGATTTTGTCTTGTAAATTTGTTTCTGATTCTGTATTATTTGGCAAATGGTCAATGAAAATCTTTTTTTTTTTTTAATCTAACCTTGATAAATAAAACCAAATGTTTGTTTACAACAAAGAATTTCAACACTGGATCTTTCACACGTGAAGGACAACGTATTATATATGTACACACAGCAAGGCATGGCAGGGGCTAGCTATAACAAGAATTTATAGTTTCTCCACAATTACAGGTCTACTGTTTCAGTTTCACTGGAGACAGTGGCTCTGCTCCTAACTCTCAGATACATTTACAAGAAGGAGAAGCAGGTCTTCTCACCAGATGGCATGTGAGGGAAGGGGAGGGTAAGAGGACAAGAAGGTAGAAAGCATAAAATGAAACTCCATGTGGACATGTCTCCCATTAGCTCTTGGAGTTGCTAGCATGAAACCTCTACAGACAGTGTTTGTTTCTTTTGTAAAAATCCATCAGTTATGCCCAGGAGCTAACTCAATTCAAAATGACCAAGTCAAAGAAAACTGAGAAAGATTTTTGCCTTCCCCCTCCCCTACCAGCTATGGAGTACAGCATGTTGGGAAATGAAAAGGGAAAAGACAAAGAGATGCAGCCTGGGAGGGAAGGTATCACAACTTTAAACTCAAACTAAAAGTATGAGTTGGGTTTAAGATTAGGTCAATAAGACATGATTCATACTGGACAGAAGTTTTCAGGATCTGTCTGCGCATCTGGTAGATTTCAACATCTCAATGTAACTAAGACACACTTCCATTAGCATCACCAGGATAACCCCACTGAAGCACTTCTGGAGTAAAGTGATAAGAGTGACTAGCAGTACACTGCTTACAGATTGGGTCCTCCTTTCCTTCTGGTCTCCTTCTTCCTAGCCATCCTTGAGAAGCTATGTTTTTGTAATCTCTGGAGAAGGGCATGAGATCTGAACCCCTCAAGTGTGGAGAGGTGGGGAGCAATGGTGGGGATGGGAAGAAATCTCTATCCAAACGCAGCAACCTGAATCAAGGCTAGTTTATCTTTGTTCTTTAGTAATGAGGAACTGAATTTGCGAGGGGGGAAAATATTTGTGAAATATTCCACTTGCAGGTAATTTTTAGGGGATCCCTGAATTATGAAAAGTTCAAGTTAAAAAAAAAAGAAAATCAGCCTATTGTAATTTATTTTTATGACTCAACTACTATAAATCCACAAGCAATGGTTCAAACAGTGTTTCTGAAGTTTCACCCTCCCCACCAGGCACAAGCCGCATAAGGAGAGGTGGACTTCCTTACCTCTGCTCAGGCATCAGGGGACAGATGGGGCCACTACTGACTGCTGAGCGCCAGCAGCAGCTGGAACAGGATCCTGAGGGAGTTGGCAGCAGCAGTCACTGGTGAGCCTGCCCGAGGTCCGAGGGCTGAAGGGGCTGGTACTGAAGAAATCCCTGACATCATATTGGTGCTGCTGACAGGCTGGCTACCCCCTGCCATGTTAGACGAACCCGTTCAAGCTTGGTCTTTCACAACAGTGTAAAATAGGGTGCTCCATCGCCTCTCTTGCAGTAAGTCGTGATCGATGATCATATCGCAGCAGCTTATCCAGGAAACCCAAGGCCTCAGGGCTGACAAAGTGCTGGCTTTCACTGTGCACAAACCCTTCCCATTGTTAACGGGAGTGTCTGCCCAAGATATTATTGAAACGTGGATCTAATTCAATGTTGTATTTGTCAATATGGTGACATAAATCTTCTGTCCCCAAGACCTTGGCTATCCTCACCAACTGATCATAATTGTCATGTCCATGGAAAAATGGATCTTTCTGGAAGATCAGACTTGCTAGCATACAACCCAAACTCCACATATCCAAACTGTAATCATACATCTCATAGTCTACGAGTAGCTCAGGACTGTTGAAGTATCGGTGTGAGGAGAGGGGAGAGCAGCCACTGCCGTTGCCGCTTCCACCACAGTTTGAAGAAGGTAAGTTTGAAACAGGGTCTTAGCCCCAGCTGCCTCTGAACACGGGAACTGCCAGATCTCCAGACATCAAGTCCAGCTTTGTTCACTCACCCTTCTGACATGTTGGGATCCGTGCCAAGCAGGGCCAGAGTTTACACAGATGTTAATACACACAGACCCTGAGAGTACTGGGATTACGAGTCACATGTGGTGGAATGGGGAAATCAAGATGTCTACCAGCTGGTTCCAAAATTAGCCTGGGGCAAATACAGTGAAATAGTTGAAGCCATCAACACTACAAATAATAAAAAAGTAGTTTTTAAAATTCTCAAGCCAGTAAAAAAGAAGAAAATTAAGCGTGAAGTAAAGATTTTGGAGAATTTGCGAGGCGGTCCCAACATCAACCCACTGGCAGATATTGTAAAAGACCCTGTGTCATGAACTCCCGCCTTGGTCTTTGAACACATCAACAACACAGATTTCAAGTAATTGTGCCAGACGTTAACAGACTATGATGTTTGATTTTGCATGTATGGGATTCCGAAGGCCCTGGGTTATTGTCACAGAATGGGAATTGGGCACGGAGATGCGAAACCCCATAATGTCATGATTGATCGTGAGCACAGAATGCTCCGTCTAATAGACTAGGGTTTGGCTGAGGTTTACCATCTGGTCCAAGAATATAATGTTCGAGTTGCCTCCCGATATATCAAGGGTCAGTGAATATCTGAAGTTCAATTAAAAGAGGGGAAGTATTGTGGCACACATCTGTGAAGAAGCTTACTAGCACTAAAGTAAGTCTGGCTCTAGGGACTCTTTTACTCTTTTTTGGATTCAAGGACATTTGAAAATTTTTGTGATTTTAGGGGGAAAATAATGTAATGTTGTATATCAGTAAAAAATTAAAAATTAAAATATATCTATAAGTGTCCAATATTTGTGTGAAGATAATGTAGGATCTTATTGAGTGCAATTTTTATTCACATTATGTTAACATCATGCTAAATTTGCTGATCAAAAATAAATAATAAAAACTCCAAACAATGAGTCAACCATAGTATATTAAATATATTGGAACCACCTGTATGCCCTAAGAGTTTTATGACGATTAGGCTTGGCATCACATTTTCCATGGTTAGCTTTCTTGATATTACACAACTAGCAACTCTGCACTCAGCTATATCCAGGTTTAGCTTTGAATATCCTGGATCCTTCCCTCCCCTTCTAAAGTGTACCACAATATTTACCAGGTCCTAAAGTAGCAGATGATTGGAAGCTGATTTTGCTTAGCAATGTCTATAAACAGGTGATACCTTGATGCTTGTCTACATGGGCCATTGGCTCAAGATCCCACATCTTGTCTAGGGGAAGCTCTTACCCTGTCATGCTTTTCTAGGGCATGATGAGACCAGAGGACCATAAACATTTCTCTTTTTCTGACCCCACCAAAATGCCTTTTCTCCTTCTCTAAAGAAGATATTTCCTCATTTACATCATTGAAATGGGAGGCCGGCAGGTGACGTGGTGGTTAAGGGCACCGGACTCCCACATGGCCGACCTTGGTTCCAGTCCCAGACCTGGCGGCTTGCTTTCTCACTTTCTCTCTCTCTCTCTCTCTCTCTCTCTCTCTCTCTCTCTCTCTCTCCCTCCCTCCCTCCCACCCTCCCTCTCTGGTCAAATTAAAATAAATAAGTAAATAAAGTTAAATAAAAATAATTATTTTTAAAAAATTAAAAATAAAAAAAAAATCATTGAAATGGAAGGATTCATCTCAGAACCTTGCAGGACTGGTAGCTGTCTTGAAAAGCTCATCTCAGCTTGACAGCTATGGTACTAGTTTGAGGCTCTATATAGTGTAGCATGCTGTGCAGTATGACTTTTAATAAAGCTGTTCTTGTAGGGTAGTACAGTGATGAAACATAAAACACTTCCTAGTTTGGATCAGACTGATTTATTCCACAGTCATTGAGTAGATACTATTTATCTGCTAGTCACAGAAGCAAGTCGTGACTACGAAAAAAAAAAAAAAAAGTTTGCTATGTAGTTGAACTGGTTTTGAGGTTTTGTTTCCTGCATGTACCTTGTCAGCTCAGGAATACTCAATGTCTTTGACCTGCAGTTTCCTCATCTGTAAAATGAAAATAATATTACCTTTGTCATGAAGTACCTTTTTCTAGGAAACAATGCATACAGATTGCTAGCATAGAGAACAGTTAAATATTAGGTGAATGTGGGGGATGTGGATACTTAGAGATTACTTAGGTATAAATTCAAGATTTTTCTCTTACAGAGCCTAAACTTGAGCCACATTAAATAGAGAGCACTTTGTTTCCTCATTTAATACCCATTCTTTAATTCATAGGTTCTATGTAGCTAATAGAGAGAGCTTTTAATGCAAGGACAGAGCTAAGCCATTTCAATGCATAACTCTTGGAATCTTTATGAGTTATGTACAATTGAACCCTGTCTTTTACAGATGAGGAGCTGAGTCTTAATAAAGAAAGTACCACCTCATGGCAGAGCTTCTTAGAATTACACTAGACTATTGTGATGATTGGTCATGCCATGGTAGCTCACAGACCTAGCATGGCGCTTGGAATATAGTAGAAGCTAGAAAAAAATATTCCTCTATTTTTAACTTCTGTCTAGTAAAATAGTCTCAGGATACTTTTCATCCACAAGTGTTTGGTCTACACACAGAGAAGCAATACCCATACGGTTTATGTGACATTTGACATCAAATAATGAAATTTATGACCAAAAAAAGGGCACTTTATTTGGTGTGATATTTTAAATATACGCATTTCTTTTATTGATCAGTTTTCCAAACCCCTAAGTGATGCTTCATCCCTAGGAGATTAAAACTGTGCATTCTTT
This sequence comes from Tupaia tana, assembly GCA_026018925.1. Taxonomy (NCBI): domain Eukaryota; kingdom Metazoa; phylum Chordata; class Mammalia; order Scandentia; family Tupaiidae; genus Tupaia; species Tupaia tana. The sequence continues at coordinate 177,335,510 of JAKSZU010000006.1, forward strand.
ATGTAAGATAAAAAAATTAAATGGCAAAATTTATTACGAAGTGTATGTCCATTACATTTTCCAATAGGGTAAAGTTATAGGTAATTGTTCAATTCTAGTTTCTCCAGGCAATTGGTCTGTAAGCACAAATTATTTAGAACAACCAGAAACAGAGATCATATTTCAGTGGCATCTCAAGTAAACCCTCTCCTTGCTTCCCAAGACTGTAAAAAAGGACTATGTCTGAAAGCAGAAATTTTAAATGCCACTGGAGACTTTTGAAATAGTGGCTTCTACAGGAAGAGCGCTTTACCATGGAGTCTTTAAACACAGGTCTTCAAATGGTGACCACAGTATATAAATGGAGAGCTAGAGAATTAATTCATCGTACAGTGGAGCAGAAAACTCACATCTGTTCTTTCTACAACCCAGTACACCCCATTTATTAATGCTGTTCTCTGCACTGTCAGGTCTAAGCAATTAACTTGCACAGACTGGTTTCTGTGGGGATAGATAGACGGTGTGTTTATCAGGGGGAATATACTGGTTTTCGCTCTTTAAATCACAGAGAAAAACAAGTGTAATATCTCCTATGTTCTAACTAGAGTGAGGACATGATACACTTAGTCGTAGAGTAATTTTGGAAACAATGTATTATAATATTTAAAATTTTACCAATACATAAAAGTTTAGAGAGTTTTTTCTTTAATAAACAAGGAAGACATCATTTTGATTGATGTCCTATATAGTTATTTTAGTTTCTGGGTGAATGATTCATTTCTAAATATATTGGTTACCCACATCACTTATAATCTGGAAGGAGGGGACAGAAATAATTCTGTTACTGCCATTAGGCATTGCAACATAAATAGATATATATTTATGTGTGTTTCTTATCTCAGATGCTAGTCTATGTGCTTCAGTGACCTTATAAGAAAGAAGGTTGTGAATCTTGTGAAGATTTGAGGTTTTGAGATTTAAAATGTATGTAGCCTTATACTTATCAAGAATTTTCTATTTTGTTTCAACTTCATTTTATAACTCCTACACAGAAGAGCTATGTCAGGTGAGATTGTGACTGAGGTAAAATGAGAGAAAGCATCGAGAGTCAAATAAACAGAGCCGATCGCTTCCTCTTTCTTCTGAAACACTTTCTAGGCTTACAAGAGACCACACATTCTTGGTTTCATTCTATCTCTGTATCATTTCTCTTGTGATGAAATACTTCAGGGTACCAACAATGGACTAATCCAAAGCTTCCATCCCAGAGCTTTTTGCTTTCCTACTGTGGTTTTAATTACTATCTGTAATATATACTGCTGATTGCCAAGTTTGAGAAACGCATTCCAGAATCCTAAATGGCCTAATCAACATCTCATTTAGCTATATGTCAGGCATCTCATACTTAGTGTCCTCTTGAATCTTTTCCCATCTTCCCCCACTTCCATAGCATAATCATCATCTCTCAGTGTTTCCAGTTTCAGTAATTGGCCCATTCACCCAGTGGTGATCTGGTTACTCTGAAGACAAGGGACTCTTCTTTTGTTCACATCCAGTCTACCAGCAAAAGTTCTAAAATATCTATATACCAATTCTTACTACTTCTCTTTCGTTTTGCCGCCGCTTCTCTCCTCTTGGGCCTATGCATTTTCTTCTTAGCTGGTATCTTTGCTTCACCTTTTGTGCTCTTACCTATATAGTCAGTTTTCTTTTTCCTCAGCAGCCCAAGGGATCCTTTCAAAACACACATCAGGTCAAATCACTCCCCTACTCAAATCTTCAACCATCTCCCTTCACACGTAAAATAAAAACAAAAGGCACTGTATGATCTGAATCCCTAAGACCCTTGGCTCATCGCCTACCATTTTTCCCTTACTTTTCTGCTCAAGCCTCACTGGCCTCCCTGCTTGCTCCTGACTCAGGGTTTTTATACCAGCTATTGTTGCTTAAGATGATTTCTCTCAAGAAAACTGCCTTGCTCACTCTTTCCCTAACCGTCTTTCTAATGTTATCTCCATCATTTTTAACACCTTAGCACTTAGCACTGACATATATGTTCATTGGGTTATTGACTGTATTTACACTAAAATGTAAATGAAAAGTTGGCCCGCCCATGTAGTGGTGATTATGGAAGCTGGATTCCATGAAAAACCTGCTGGGTGCATGTGTGTGTACATGCCCAAAACCCTCAAAGGAGGGAGAGAGAGAGGGGAAAGGATTGTGGCATAACCATTCCCCCTGGGGGCAGATTTCTTACTTCCCTTCTCTCTCTATCTCACTCTGTCTCTCTCCAGAGAGCACATGCACTCTTTGGTAAATTTTAAAAAACAGTTAAAAAAAAAAAGAACCTTATTTTATTTTTTTTTTTACTAGCACAATGTTCAGAATTGTATCTAGTACATAAAAAGTGTTCAATAAATATTTGCTGAGTGAATACATATATAATAAGATCATTCTGTCTGCACAAACTTTATTCAGGATAAGACCTGTCATACTTTTGTCACCTACTATCATTCCATGTCAAAATTTGATAAATATGTAATTTCCAAGATTATTGTCAATTGATAATATAGGACTCAGAAAAAGCTCTAAGCCTGAAGTCTCCTGTCTGATGACCAAAATATTTGGAGCATTATGAATCTTTGTTTTTCCTTGAGTTCTGTATAGATATAGCCTTAGACTGATATTTACCAAGTGCTATGAAGTTTTATTGCTTGAGCAGATGGTGAACCAGTCTCCTGGGAATATAATTGGCCAGGTTGCCTTTGAAGTTTTTCAAATAATAAATAAACTACTGTATGGCAGAGAGGGAGTCTACATATGATAAAAAAAAAGAGAGAACAGAGATTATTTGTAAAGGTTAGACTTTATGCATTCTACACTATTTACACATTGGTTCCCTTTTTAGTTCTTTCTAGTATCTTTAATTTGAGGGGATAATTTATATACGATTTTTCTTTTCAAGAGAAGTTTATTTATTGGGTTGTCAGGAAAGTTGTGACATATTTTTGCATAGAAAAACACAGAAAAATATGTCATGACTCTCTCAACAATCTATTTCTACTTCCATGAATAAGAGAGAAGGCATGAGGGACAGATAGCATCTCGAACAATGTCTTGATGCCATGAGCCACCCTAGCTTTAACTAGCCTGGGATCATCGGTGTATGTGTGCTCAGGGTACTCACAGAAATCTCCAGGTATGAGCCCGGAGCCTCCCCATGGGGGTCAGCCTCACAGAGCATTTCACTTTACTGCTGTGCCACCCTCCAACCCACTATGTACAATACTTTTCTCTAAGCAAGTGCTGTTTCTAACCGTCCTCTCCAAGCCAGACTCAGGGCCAGTTTATGCATACATCTCTGAATGAAGCATGGCTATCAAGGAACTCTTCTCAGAAATACCTCAATAAACTTCACTGCTGCTTCTTACGCACTCTGCTTTATGCCATTCATAACATTGTGGGAATTAATTTGTTAAAAGAACTACATCCTGACAAGTGAAATAAATTTCTTTCGGGGAGATTTGACAGAACATTGAAGTAAGTATTTATTTTAAAACCATCTTAAAAAAGAAAAGGAAAAAGGAAAAAAAAAAAAAAAAAAAACCTGCCAAATAAGTCCTATTTCTGTCTCATCATTTTTCTGCTTCTTTTTTCTCAAACCTTGATTGAGTTCATTAATAAAATAAAAACAATCCTAGATGTTACTGTACCCAATAAGAACTTCAAAACACATGATGGTGACACTGACACCCTCTGGTGTCACGTCTATCCCATGTGAAAATACATTCGTCCAATTTCAATGCCCCTAAAAGTTTCAAATCTTTCAGCAGCAACTCAAGTACAAGATTTCATCTGAGTATCATCAACCTGAAAGTCTGAAATTTCATCATCTAAGGTTTGTGGGAAACTCTGGGTTTAATCCTTCGTAAAACCAAATTTTTCTTTGTTTTAGACTTGCAAAACTGGAAAACAAGTTAACTGCTTCCAAAATAACAATGGTGGGAAAGGTATATAAACAGTTGTAGACATTTTTGCTCAAAAAGGAAGAAAATGAAAAGGATAAAAAAAAGAAGTGATCAATTCCAAGCAATGTTGAGATCTCTTCAGCCAGACTCCATTGGGTATTAAGGACTGGGGATGATCTGTCGCTGTGGCTCTGCCCTCTAAGTTCTCAGCTCACACCTTAGAGTCATCTTTCCTTTTGAATGAAGAGTAGCACATGTTGATAGAGGAGTTGTCTCATGGGCCTGGTTCTTGTCAGTAGAATTTTGTAAGTCCAGCAGCCTTCTTTCATTTTATCCTCTCTGTCTTATTCAGTCCAAGCTGTTAGTGTTTCTGCTGGTCTAGCATGTTCAAAAATTGGTGTGTTGTGAGAATATATCAAGGAATTCACTCTGTTAGTCAAGAGGCTCCTCCATAATCTTTCCTGGATAAAAACTTCCCTTATTTCGGCTTTTGCTGAGAAGGCTAAAAAGCAATTATGAGTCAAGTCACATGCTTGATTTCTTCAAAGAGCTTTCTGTGTGGTTGAATACTCTGTTTAGTTAAGTCTTTCTTTCTTTCTTTCTTTCTTTCTTTCTTTCTTTCTTTCTTTCTTTCTTTCTTTCTTTCTTTCTTTCTTTCTTTCTTGCGAGAGGGAGAGAGAGTCAAAGATAACTTCCTAACAGGTTTCTCATGTGACGGTCTACTCCCAGGTTGAGCCAGTTGTGATCACGGGCATGCATGTACATGCTTGGTGTGTACAAGAAGGCCTCAAGAGGGGAACTGGGACTTTCTCCTGTGCCATTGCCACTGAACCACTGTAGCTGACCAGTACTCTGAGCTTGTGATACTTCTAAGGCACTAGCAAAATATCATCCAGCACACTCTTGGTTTTCTTTAATTCAGAGCACGTGTTCTCAACAGCAACAGTTTTTTTAGAAAGATTTTTGCTATAGGACGTGGGCTCTCACTGGAGAGACAGAGAGTCAGAAAGTGAGAAATCACCTCCCTAGGCAGGATGGCTATGCCACAGTCCCTTCTTCATTCTCCTTCAAAATTTTGGGCACACATGTACATGTGCTCGGTGTGACTTTTTTTTTTTCTATTTATCTATTTTTTATTTTTTTTCCATTTCATTTTCTTTTATACATTCAATCACATTATTATTTGTCTTACAAAACAGATATTTTAACAGGTGAACATTTCTCCCTAGTACAGCTGGTAAAACTACAAAATACCTTCAACAGATAATACCACATTTCTTGGTGCCATTAATGCTTTGCCTCCCTATTTTTTTTCTAAATGTCCTTCCTCAGAGCGTCCTATTTCACACACACTATATCTGGTATTTACATCTATATACTTTGTTTCTATATCCTTTAGTCAATTAGTTTCAGTCATAGTGTGCGGACACTTGGTATATTGGGTCTGGATTCAAACTATGGTTGAATAAGTGGGAGTCCAGTGACATAACCATTACACCATCTTCTGGTCTCTCAATGGCAAAATTTTAAATTTTACCTTCTATTGTAATCTAGCTACACTGAGAACTCATCAAATCAGGTTGTTACTCCTTTGTGTTTAACAGTTCTGCCTTCAATCTATCTCCTTCCTATAGCATACAACTAAAAGACAAATAAAATAAAATCACACCTTCAAAATTTCCTTGGAATCTTCTTAACCTAACATCCAAGTTCATTACATTTAAATTTAGCTTTCAGGGGCCAGAGGTCGTGTGGTGGCTAAGGCACTGGATTCCCACATAGTCAACCATGGTTCAGGTGCTGGACATGGCAACTTGAAAATCATTCCAGGTATGCCTGCCCAAAATCCTGAGAGGAGGTTGAAGGAGAGGGGGGATTGTGGCATAGCATCCCCCCTGGGGGGTGGTTTCTAACTTTTCTTCTCTCTGTCTCTCTCTGATGAGTGTGAACACCCTATGTCAAAACCAAAACAAAACAAACTTTTAAAAAAGAAATTTTGGTATAATCCCACTTGTCTATCTTTAGGATTATCGACTGTGCTTTTGGGGTCTTATTTAAGAAGTCTTTGCCTACCCCAATGTCTCCCAGAGTTTTCCCAGTGTTTTTCAGCAACAGTTTTTATAGTTTGAGGTCTTAGGTTTAGATCTTTGATCCACTTCAAGTTGATTTTTGTCAATGGTGAGAAGTAGTTAATCAGATTCATCTTTTTTGCAGGTGGAAATCCAGTTTTTCCAGCACCATTTGCTAAAGAGGTTCCCCTCCCCCACTGGATTGACTGGTATCATTTGTCAAAAGAGGTGTGGTATTATCTGTCGAAGATATTTTGTAGTTTTATCAACTGTACTAGGGAGTAATGTTCACCTATTGAAATATCCACTTTGTAAGACAAATAATAATGTGATTGAATGTATGGAAGAAAATGAAATGAAAATTAAATAAATAAATTAATTAATTAATTAAAAAGAAAGAAAGATCAGTTGGCAGTGTGTTTGGGAGTTTATTTCTGGGGACTCTATTCTGTTCCATTGGTCCACATGTCTGTTTCTGTGCCAATACCATGCTTTTTGGTATTGGCAAAAAGCTTCATGGTGTATTTTTGGGTTAGGGAGTGAGATGATGCTCACTCTACTCTTCTTGTGCAGGATTGCTTTGGTAATACAAGGTCTTTCATGATTCCAGACAAATCGTATGATTGCCTTTTCTAGATTTGTGAAGAATGTCTCTGGCACTTTGATTGGAGTTGCATTAAATATGTAGATTTTCTTCTTCACTTAGTACTTATTTTTTGGACTTTTAAAAAGTGTCATCAGCCCAGCCTTGGTGGTGCAGGTGGTAGTGTACTGGTTTGCAGTGCTAGAAGCCCCACAACCTATTGTTGTTTTGGATCCTGAGCTGGCCTGAAGTGCACCAAAGATTCTGACCTGCTGGAGGGCTAGGGAAAAGAGATTGAGGTGTGATGGGACCCTGGGGGTGCCTGTCTCTCTTTGTGTGTGTGACTGCACATATGTGTGCAAAATCCATACATGCACTCTCTCATGAAAGAAAGAATATTTTCAAAATGTGCTGTTTCAGAACCAGCAGATGGCATAATGGTTATGTCATTGGATTCCCATGTAGTTGACCACGGTTTGAGGCCCAGACCTGACAGCTTAACCTCACACTGGGTGTGTGTGCATATGTGCTCAAGATCCCAAGAGGAGAATGGAATAGAAGGGACTGCAAAGTGGCCATTCCCCCTGGGCAGTGATTTCTTGCTTCCCGTCTCCTTGTCTCTCTCTGTCTCTATAGCAGAAATCTCTCTTAGGAAAAAAAAAGTGTGCTGTTTCACCAAATATAGCATATAAAATGTACTTTTTTTTTAAGAGAGATTTTTGCTATAGGGTTTGTGTGCTTACCAGAGAGTCAGAAAGCAAGTAATCACTCCCCAAATGGGATGGCCATGCTACAATACTTTCTTCTCCATTCTCCTCTCAGGATCTTGGGCACTTATGCACACTCACCCAGCCTGAGTTTTAAGTTGCTGGGTCTGGGACTCGAACAACATGATAACTACATGGGAGTCTAGTGACATAGCCATTACACCATCTGCCAGTCCCACAACATATACTTCTATACCACACTAGAGATAAGGGGAAAAAACACAGTTGAAATACAGATGAATAGAAGACATAACTGATTAATGAGCTTGTATCAAGAGGCACATTAACTATTACTGCAGATCTGTTTTCTGTGGGGAATTTGGGAAACAGCAGATATCTTGATATAGGAAGGTGGAAGAAAGCATAAAACTGAGACAAATAGAAGTATGTCAGTGAGATATAAATGATAAAGCTATATTTTAAGGATTTTCCATAGCTTCTCCATCCTTACTCAGGTCAAAACCATAGAGCCAAGGTATAGTATTTGTAAGTGAATATGTTCATGTGCCCCAAATTTGCAAGTACATTAATCACACATCATCTGATATGGGTAAGAAATCTAACTAATTATGCTTTCTGAATACCAAAGAAAGGAGTGGCCACTTGCTAAGTGCCAGGTACTTATATTGGTTATCGTATTTGTACCTAAATCATCTCCCTGAAGCAAGAACTATTGCTGCAGTGTTACAATTGATCAAATGAAAGCACTGAAATGTATATAGATTTCAACTCAGAACTATTTCCTTCCAAAGTCTATGTGGTTTTCCATGGTACCATTAACATTTTCCCATCTTTTTGTATTTACCAGGATATTTTTTGAGGAATTATATATTTTTTTAAACCCTAGGTATCTAAATTTGGAGATTATTGTTGCAGTAAAAAGACACAACATCCAGTTTTTGTCAAGAACTACACTCATTAAAATCATCATACATTCAGTTAGAATTTATTTATTTAGTTATAAAAGGAAATGAAATATGAGATATTTATATTTTAAAATAAGTCCAGTTGGGAAAAACCTAGAATATAAGACGTAAGGTGCTTCAAAAAGTTCATAGAAAGATGCAGTTAAAGTTTGAGTTTATGTCAGTACAAAAATATTTTGGTATGCATGCACAGTATCTTCATACTATGCATTTTCAGGAACTTTTTGAAGACCCCTCTAGTGACTCTGAATCTGTCCCTGGATGTGTGCAATTCTGCTGAAGGACCCTCTCAGCCCAGTTAATCCTCTCAACTTTCACTGACTACTTAATACCAGGAAAGAAAGATCACGGTAAGGACTTATTTCAAATAAAGTTTAGAAAATTAACTTTTTTTAAAAAAAAAAAATGAAATCCAGAAGTTTTGTGTAAAATGGAAAAGATTTATTTTTAAGCAAAATAGAAATTGGAATTTTACCTGGCCATGGAGATGAGAGACTGAGAACATGAGAAGTAAACAAGGTGAAGGAATTGTTTTTATGAGTAACGATAATGTTTATGACAAAAAAGACAGTTTTATACTGTACAAAAAAGCATCGAAAGAGTGTCATTTATAAATATGACTGTGATTTTGTACTTTGTATGCCGCGAGTACTATCTCTAGGTGTGTGAGTAGTACTGACTTTCACTCTGGAGGAGTTACCAAACTATGTCAAATACTAAGTCTCTGGAGTCTTAGTGACTCACAGTTTAATGATTCCATTTGAAATTTGTTTCTCAAAAAAGCTGATGACTTTACCTTTCATCTGCAATCACTATATCTATCTATAAATCTATTTATATGTACACACACACACACACATATATATATACATACACACACATACATACAAACACATATTTACCTTTAGAGTTTAGTTAATATTTTCCCAAAAGCAAGAGAGATAGAGAAAGAGAGAGACAGACTCAGATTCTGTACCTTTAACAGGGTCTTGGTGCCACGGTCCAGCTCCAGCCTCTCCAACCCTAGATCGTGGGTATGTTTGTGCCTGGTGTACTCAGGAAGGTCTCCAGATGCAACCCTGGAAATTTCCCACTTGGATCATCCTTGCAGAGGGCAACATGTTTTACCACAGCACTGCTGTCCAGCATCTAAAGCACTGTATTTATCCATAAGTGGATGTTTCTCTTATTCCTACAACAGAATATCTTTTAAAGTTTTTTGCCTTTTATCTATGTTTGGGTTTTGAAAAGACCAGTCTAGAAGAGTCTAGGTTACAATTCCAATTTCAAATCCATTTTAAAATTTTTCTCTCTTTACACTGGCTCTGGATGAAGTTGCCATCCTTATTTAGGTGGAATGCCTGGTACCTATAGTCTCATGGGGTGTGTGAGTAGGTGGCTGCCTAAAGAGGCCCTGAAGAAGATTTATCTGCTGCACAACTCCCAAAATAGGGAGAAGTACTCAGGGATAACCTGTCTAACACTTTGTTTTCTCATTTTGCTAGGATTTTCTTGTACGGGAGGTAACTTTCTTGGGCAGGTACTGGAAAGATGATGTAAATCCAGCTTCCTTTCATGGAAATCCACTAACCTAAAGAAAACACTGTCACTTCTGTACCAACAGTGGCATATATGCCATCCTGCTGCTGTTTCATGTCGCATCTTCATAATCCCTATTTCTCTTGATAAATAGAGCAAATCATTAAGTCTGATGCCTTAGTGGACAACCACCACAGGAATGAGACAGCAGTCTCCTTCCCTTGCAGCAACCTTCTATCTTTATACATGCTTCTCCAGGAAGGACCAACCCTTGGCTTTTTCACTTCTCATACAGATCTTTCTTTTCAGAGGCAGGACTTTGAAGAATGATAATTTGTGGGCTAGTTGACGTCAAAACTCATGGAAAACTAAATTTGGGAGAAGCATAATTTGGGAAGGATTGCTTTGTAACCAAATAGAACTTGGTTCAAATTCTTGGCCTTTCATTCTCTGCCAGGATGATCAGGTAATTCATCCTCCAGGAACCTCCCTGCCTAAGAGGAGCTGATGAAAGATTTTAATGGAATGACACCATAGTGTAATTCCTGAGAGCTCAAACAGAACTTCTTTTAGGAGTGCCCTCAGCTTTCCTTCACTGTTCTTCCATGTGTCCTTAGGTTGCTCTAATTCCAGATTTCCCACGGGAGCTATTCTATATCTTATTCAGTTTTCCAAATCTTTTAGTCTCCTAACAAAACCATCTGAGCAGAGAAAAAAACTTGTCAAGCATTTAACTCTCACCTTATGCACCCACCTTGCCACATAAAAAAGCATCTGATGCACATTCTAAAAATTTGTTTTCTCTTCCATGTTAAAAAGCTACTTATATCCCTTGTCCTCTCAGCACCTATATATTTAAATTATCCCTTCCTTTTATCCTATAAAAATACTGATACCTTTTCCATTCTAAAAACAAAGCAAAAAGAAAAAAAAAAAAACACTAAAAAAGCAAACAAATTTTTTCTTCCATCTTTCATCTCCCTCTGGCTACCTCCTACAACTTTCACCTCTTTTCAGAAAAGCATTATAAGAATTATTTGCATATGCTATCTCTTCTTTACTTACAAGTTTTTCTTCAACTTATGGTTGACTTCTAATTCTCCAACCTCACTGAAATGCATAATCATAGGCATAAAAAAAAACTTAACATTTGTGAAATGTTATTAATTCTCAGCAGCTTCTCTTATTCCCCACAGGGAAAAAAAAAGAAAAAACAAACAAACAAACAAACAAACAAAAAGACACCCATCTTGCAATGTCCTACAATGGATGGTGCTACATAAGCCCAGTTGTCTAAGTCTAAACCGTTAAAATCATCCTCGGTTCTTCCTTATTTACTAGCTTTCACTTATGCATGCAAATATCCACAGCATCAACCATTTACTTCTGGACAATTCTAAAATCGAATTCCCACTCTTTTGTCTTCTCTCATTTAACTGTTTTCAGCTTCTTATCAACATGTCTATTGACACATCTCAACTGTGCCCCTGCTTCTTGTACACTGTTTCTTAAAGGATATATCCAGCCATCTAGGCATGTTATCTCTCCCCAAAGCAGTCTACTCTTCAGCAATTAGAAACTAAGTTCCAATCTCTGAATGTGACATTCTTTCAGAACTCTATGATTTAACTCTCTCCTTTCTCTTTCCCATGTAATGTTTGCAGCCAGTCACATATAGAGGTAAAATTTATTTCCTCTGTTCTTAAATCTAGAATAGTTTTGTGACTGGCTTTAGTTAGTATAATTTCTCAGAAGTGTTGGATCTTCACTTCTACACATTGGCCACCAGAGACCTTCCATGCTTCAGTGACCTCTCTTGGAAACTCACTTATACCTGTAAATAAACATGGCCTAATCTGGAAGATGACAGAACTCATGGGGCAGAGACTAACTCAACCAAGCTTTTCAAGAACCATAAACTGATTTACTGACAGTTTCCTGGAGTCTTTAATCAGCTGATTCACATCAAAAGAAATGATCAGCTGGCCCATAAAACTGTGAGCTATACAAATGCATTTAGTTTTAAATGATTAAATTTGTTATGTAAGAACAGCTAACTGATAAACATGATTATCTCAGTAGACCATAAACTTCTTGAAGGTAGGGAACAAGTTAAATACATATTGGGGCTGAAATTGTTGAATTAAAAAGTATACATATCCTATTTATTATTTTTTTACTGAACTTCTATATTGTAATTTTTTTTCTTGACAAATATTTTCTACTTCTGAATACTTGTTCTTTTTTGTTTGTTTTAAGAGGTTTTTGTCTTAGGATGGAAGCACTCACTGGAGAGAGAGAGAGAGACAGTGAGAGGGAAAGTGAGAAATTGCCCCCTAGGCGGGATGGTCACTCTGCAATCCCTTCTTCTCCATTCTCCTCCCAGGATCTTGGGCATGCATGCACATGTGTCCGGTGTGATTTTTCAAGTCACCAGGTCCAGGACTCAAACTGCAGTCAGCCGTGAGGTAGTTCAGCAATGTAAACTCGACACCATCTGCTGGCCCTAAGACTTGCTTTAAAAGATAACTACAATCACTACAAAACATAATTTTGGGGATGATATTACCTTTTACATTCCATTCGGATCACAGTAAAAATTTTTCAACTATGTATACTTCTCATCCTACAGCTAAAACCATTTGTTCAACATTAGAGTAATCTTTCCTCATGACAAGTATGCTTTGCCTCCTTGATTTAATCACTCTCTTTTCTGCTATAAAGGCCATCATCAGTTTCTTTTCCTGGCCACTTTATGCTAGACTAGGCTTTTAAAATGTATTCAATTTTGTACCTTGTATTTCTTATCTTCTCTACTTCACAGATCTTATTTCTATTTATTTTTCTTTGCCAATGTCATGGGAAACAATATCATAAGTCTATTCTATCTTTCTTACTTCCTGATCATTTTTCCTACATTCTCAATACACATTATTTTGTCTCTGTGAGTTTACCTGCTAAGAGATCAGAACTGAATACAAAACCTTCTGAAAAAGGTGTTCAATGAAAACCGTTATCCTAAATATATAGATGACTGAGATTTGATTTTTATCTTTTAGCTATATTTAGTCTTCTTGTGTATTTTGCATAAATTACATCATCTGAGTACTTATTTGCAGCTACATAACTCAGATTCTATTTTCCCATCCATTTCATGACTCTGCTTTAAGGCTCACACTCAATCACTAAAAAAAAAAAAAAAAAAAAAAAAAAAAAAAAAAAAAAAAAAAAAAAAAAAAAAAAAGCTACATTACACAGCGACAACGAGCCAGGTGCATATGAATTAAAGTGTCAAGTAACATCGACAAAATGCAATATAATGATGGGAACAGTAGCCCGTATACATAATGACCCATGTTGTCATTCTCTATTAAATTTTGTTCATATTTTTCCCTTGCTGAAGGTAATATTAAGAGTAGCACAAGTCATTTTATTAGTCAGCACACACCAAAAAAATAACTAAAGACTCATAGGTTATAGTCTCTATAGTATTCAGAAAAATGGGAGAATAGAACCAGCTTTTCTTCATGTAATGCTGTACTAAGTAATCACTTGAACAGCTTGGATGCTACAAAATTTATAGGGACCTACAGAAGGATATTGAGAAGATTAAAGGATCTGTGGACAAATACAGTGGCTCCTGTTGCTAAGGAAATTCTAGGAATAATTGTTAGTGCAGCATCTTTTTAACAGGAGGAATTACGTCTGTGAGTTTTGGGTCTCAAAGGCTAAAGAAGAGAGAGCTCTTGCTCCTGATTACTAGGACATTATGATGGAAAGTACTATGGGGATTCTGGATGAAAAATGACTAGCAAGGCTCTAATTATTACTAGCTGATGGGGATATCAACAACGATCTTGCAGCCTGGCTTTCACTTGTGCTCTAGAGAGATGATTGGGGTGAGGGCAAAGAGTAGAGGATTGCTGGGTGAACTTCACATTCTTAAATAAAAAATAAATGAGTGGAATAAACATTAGAAAGCTATTTACTTTGAGACTGCAGTAGAATTCAATGATGTTTTTGACTTATCAGTTTTTGCTTTTCATTGGTACATAAGTATGAAAAGTAAATAATGTGTTAAACAGAATAAATTAAAATTTTGAGAAAAATAATGAGTTATAAGGTATATATATATATATATATATATATACACAAATTAAAATAATACTCATTTTATTGTCACAAAAAGTTAAATCAAACTCTAGGTAGAAAGGTAATAATAGGACATAATAGTTTTTATTTGTGTTGATTTCAGACCATGAAATCATCTCATCATGACCATTAAACTATAGTGAAAATAGAATAATACTAAAGGACCATTAGCTTTATTTACCAAGGCACTTAATATACCAGGGAGGTTTCAAGTTTGCTGAAGTTGATCATGTACCTATAGAGGAAGAAATAGAGAGAGACACTCTACAGAGAAAACATTGCGGACATCAGTATTAATTTGTATTCAAAAGTAAGGTTTTATTATTTTTAAATCATAATGTATTAGCCAAAGCCTCTAACTAAAATAGCTCTGAGGCAGACAAGCTGAAATGTAGCACTAATACTCTCAGTTTAAAGATGGAGCTGGACCAGCTGGTGCAGTGGTGATTAAGCTGGCTGGATCCCACATGACCAACTGTGCGGTGTGAGTGCTAGACCAGGTGGCTTGAGAAACATGGGCATATGTGTTAATGTCCAAAATCCTAAAAGAAGGGAGACATGAGGGAGAAGGGATTGTGGCATGACCGTCCCCCATGGGGAGTGTTTTCTCCCTCTCTCTCTCTCTCCCCGCCCCCTTGGTGAGTACATTCACTCTCTGGCCAAAAACATTATTTTAAAGATGGAGCTGACATCTGTATAAAAAACTAAAACAGAGTAAACAAACTTAGAAATAAACGTTCTACTAATTAATTAGTTAATTTTAGGTCACCAGGATTACATTATATGAATTCCCAAGACTTTTTGTATATCTCTAAGAAGTTTGCCTAGAGATACTGTAGAAGACATAGCTCTGAAGTGCAGCAATTGGTTCAATGAGGTATAATTTCAGAGACATCTCAAGGTTTTACTATTCCACACTAAATATTTAGCATGTATTTAAAAACCCAATAAAAAAGCACACCACATGGTGTGTTCTAGACTAAACAGAGGACCCATAGGATGTTACAGAAACACATGAGTGATCCAGTGGAATGAGGTATAGCAGCGAGTGGTCTTTCCAAACTGAAAGTAAACTAAACCAATGTAAAATATGACCTGTGCTGCCTTAACTTAAAAAAAAATGACCTTAGATCTAACAGAACAGTTTGATGTAAGGACTGGACTTTGGCAGAATGACTTTTTGTTCCCCTTTTTAAAAGTATTTTTTATTTCAATTTCTTTTATACACTCAATCACATATGTCACTTAGCTTGCGAAGTGCATATTCCAACATGTATATATTTCTTACCAGTCCAGTTGAGAATACTATACACCTTATCTTCAACAGGTAACAGCCCATTTCTATGCTCCATAATGCCTTGCCTCTCTATTTTTCTCCTAATGTCCTTCCTCAGACTCTCCTTCACCCACCCTCTTCTCACTAAATAAATCCCACTGTATCTGGTATTAACCATTTTCTATGTTTCTGTATCCTCTCGTCATTCTTTAAAAAAACACTGAGATAAGTGTTCGCATTATAGTTGTTCCCTTCAGAAGACCATGCCATTTCTTGGATGATGGTAACTTATTCTGTTCTTATAGTCTCTGTTTTCAGTATGTTAAAAAGGTGTTAATTTTATTATTTATTTTCACTCTATAGTAGAAAAAACTTGATAGTAAATTCTGGTAAAGGAACAAAATGTACAATATACTTGTTTTTGTGAGCATAGGATTTCCATTAACATAGTTTTATAATTTTGACTTCCATCAAAAAATACTGTTTCTTTGAGAAATTAATTAAGTATCTTCTCATCCTGCTAACACAGTTTCATTTATAAAGGCCATGCTACATCCTCAGGAAATGTAAACGCTTATGAGTGAGTAGTGCTACTACTGGTGTTAACACCAGGACTCAAAAATGAACTACATTGTTAAAATACATCCGGGATTAAAGCAAACATCTAAGTGGAGGTATTTATAGGCCCTGCTGATTAGTTTAACAATGTTGCAAATATCCATGTTTAACACCTGCAATATTAACTGAGGTTTACTAAATATAAATCTTGTAAAATCATTCTCAATAACTGATCTAAAATAAGGCTTCATTTTGTGTCAATTAAAATAGCTTCATTGTTCATATCACAATTATTTTGGAGTATATTCTGCTTTTAGAGAACTAATAGAAACAAGTATGTTTCAGAATAATTGTTCACATTTTTAAAAAGCTGTTTGGTAAAAAGATTCACGATCACATTCTTTGAAATAACATGCTCTCTCAGCACACCTAAGTGCCGGTTTACACATCATTAACTACTTGACAGAGAGGAAAAGGACCGGAACAGAAGAGAGAAATTTAGAACTAATGTAATGGAGTCACTAATAATTGAATATAAAAACAAAATCTACCTGAGATTTCTAAAGTAAGTCAATGAGGAAAGTTGTTTTTATTACCCAGACAATTTTAACACCACGTCTATAGTAGAAAATGAAATAAGCCTTCAACTTATTTTATTAAGATAATTTAAGGTAGGCAAGTTTTAAAAAATCTCCTTAGCTAACCTGAAATCAGAACAAAAGATAATTATAATTTTTTCATCACATAATTGTCAGCAGCGTTAAATTCAGAGGTACGAGTTGTTATAGGTGCCTATGGCAACTTAATACTCTTAAAATCACAGGGCTGGAAAAGACAGATCAATAGCACACAGTGGCTGTAATCAACATGCAGATTAATGAACAGGGCCATATTCACCCGGGAACGCTAGAACAAAGACCAGTTGAGCATTTTAATTGCCAAGTTGCTGCTAAGTCTCAATTCCCCATCAATCTCCATCCATTATGGGCATTGATGCATAGCAGACATTAGGAGGAAAACAATAACATAATGATTCATAAGTGCTCGTGCACAAATGAAGGGTTAGCTTTGGGAAAAGCATGGCTTTGATTATTCTGTGGTTCAGACTATACCTAAAAGATCTGACACACTGATTCTAATGTTCATTGTTCCTCGGACCTGACCTGCCTATATTTAATAATTTGGTTTTAATGGAACTAATAGCGCAGCAGAAGGTTAGTGAACAATCTTTTCCCTAGTTATTTCAACATAGGTTTGGATTGTTCTTTTAACTAACTTACTTAACTTAAAAATTCACAGCCAAAGAAAGGAGACATGGAAAAGACTCATGAAATCATCTAAAATATTGTCTCATGAGTGCAACATTCTCTCATAGTATGTTTAGGTTTGTTGGTGGAGTTCTAACTAGGTGCATTCGGTGGCCTTTGTCTTCATTTTCTTTAATATTGACAACTCAGTTTACATCTTGAGGTTTTGAGGCAGAGACTGGCTATGCAGTCAGGCATTAGGGGAGCCTTAACGGAATTCTCATGAAAAGGGAGTTACGTAAAGACAGCCAGCTGAGTCCAGCTCTTTGAAAACTTCTACCTCCCTCTTCCCTAACCCTTGCACTTCCAGGCCAAACCATTACAGACCTCCCCAAAGGACACACTAAAGAAAGATGAGAGTTAAAGTCCAGGGCTTGGTAATTTATCAACTCCAAAATCTAAGTCTGATAGAAAACTCACCTGGGCCCAAAAGAAACTGCAATAAGCCTCAAATTAACAGAGAATAGTAAAAATATGTGGATCCATCTAGTATGTGACACCCCTCCCCCACATTATGAGGGAAATGCATGCTCAAGTGCCCCCTGAGAACAAGCCCCAAAAAAAGCCCCTCTGACCCAGATAAAAATCCCTTGCCTCCACACTCAGTTTCTCTTTGGTAATCCATTCAGGACCTGCTCTCTCCTTGAGAGCTCTGTTTTCCCTTTCCTTTCTTAATAAACTCCACTTGTCATTCCCTTTCTGTGTCCATGATTCTAATTCTTCATGAGCATGAGAAAAAGACTTGGGTTCGCTGCTGTTATTGGGACCGTGCACACCAACTTTCTGCATCAGTTTCAGATAAATAGCGAAGCTAACCTCATGCATTCCATAAGCAAGTTTTCTGATCTGGAGGAAATTTTCTAGTTGCTGTAGAAGATATAGAAATAACTATGATATAGGTTCAAAACTGGACTAGAGAATTTACATGTGCCTTCTAAGCTTTGCAATATTTAAAACAAGCAAACAGAGAAGCCCTTTTTTAATTGAGTTTCAAGCACCCACAATGAGGTCTCATAAGCCCATCAATCCTCCTCAGTCAGCTAAGATCATAGGCATTTGTGTGCATGCACAGTTTGATCTAGGAACTGAACCCTGGTCTTCCATATGGCTTCCAGCAGTGTAGAGCATTATAATACTGCTGAGCCACTGTGGCTGGGCCATAATAGATTTTTTTTTTTGCATAAATAATATTGTTAACTTTTGTGCAAATTATACAACTCAAGTTTCGTGATTTTTTCAAGTCACATCATCCAGGAAATGTCAAAACTAGGATACAAACACAGATTATTCTGACTCTAAAATTTGTGCTATATTCTCTACCTCTTCCTGGGTCCTCAACTAAATCTGGGCTCAATCCTCTTAGACATTCTTATGGATCAATGAATTTAGAAACATTTAGTGTTTTTATTATTATTATTACTTTTGTTACTGACTATATGCCTTCAGAGTATCAATCAAATATCTCCTGGATTATTGTAGAGGCTGGAACCTTTCACTTCTATTTCTCTCTCTTTTTTTTTTTTTTATTTGGAGAGGTTTTTGCTATAGGGCGCGTGCGCTCGCCAGACAGACAGAGAGATAGAAAGCGAGAAATCACCCCCCAGGGGGGATGGCCACGCCGCAATCCCTTCTCCTCCATTCTCCTCTTGGGATCTTGGGCACGCACGCACACGCGCCCGGCGTGAGTTTAAGCCACCGGGTCCGAGACTCGAACCGCGGTCGACTATGTGGGAGTCCAGCGACATAGCCATTACACTAACTGCTGGTCCCTCACTTCTATTTCTCTTTAAACTTGTTCTAGTTCTCTTTTCCTTAATATCTGTTTCCTTCCTATATAAGATGCCGCTGTTGCATGTCCTCCACTGAATGGCTTCTGCTTGGGAAGTTAGAGCACATGATTAAGTCAGGTTCCAGGAAAAATTATATCTTGATTTAGATTGAGTTTCTCTTTCACAAAGTCCTTCTTCTATCATTTTAAACATTTGCTTTCACAACAGCCTCGTCAAGGGGTTTGTACAGATATTAACTTTCATTTGAAAACTTAAAGTTGAGAATTATTTTACTGCATAAACGTTCAAGATGTCAAATCAAATTCTTTTGACTCTAAGTGCAGCAATTCTTACAGCTCTTTTTCATTCAGTTTGGCACATATTGCTACATGGTTCACAGAGAGGAAACTGCCATGAATGAACATTCTGGCGTTCGTCCTGGTAGAATGACCTTCTCTCTACTTCCTTTATTCCTCTAGGAAATTGATATGGGATTTCAAATTTGTACTAAAGCCTCCGTATCAGGAATCCTTTATATTAAAATCAATATCAAAGATATTTGTAACTCTGATGTTGGTGTTTAGTTGGACCTGGCAATGGTGTAGATATCCAGCACAGAAATTAGTACTCAGGAGACCTAAACTCCACCTCAGGTTCCCCCAAATATTCTCTCTAAGACCCTGAGCTAGAACCTTAAACTTTATTGATGTCATATGTTTAAATTGACAGCATTATTTAAGGTCATGAGATCTCACCAGGTCCTCCTTGCAAGTTCAACTGAATTATGAAACTATATGTAGATTCTTATTTTACATGTACTTAGTTCTTTCGGTTACCTCTTTTTGCTACTCTTGAAAATTGATCCCTTGGGACCAGCAGTTAGTGTAATGGCTATGTCGCTGGACTCCCACGTAGTCGACCGCGGTTCGAGTCCCGGACCCGGCGGCTTAAACTCACGCCGGGCGCGTGTGCGTGCGTGCCCAAGATCCCGAGAGGAGAATGGAGGAGAAGGGATTGTGGCGTGGCCATCCCCCCTGGGGGGTGATTTCCTGCTTTCTATCTCTCTGTCTCTCTCTGTCTGTCTGGCGAGCACACGCGCCCTATAGCAAAAACCTCTCCAAAAAAAAAAAAAAAAAAAAAAAAGAAAATTGATCCCTTATTACATTAAACTAACTTGATATTAATACATCTTTTTTTTTTTGAGAGGTTTTTGCTATAGGGCACATGCGCTCGCCATACAGACAGAGAGAGACAGAGAGACAGAAAGCGAGAAATCACCCACCAGGGGGGTTGGCCATGCCGCAATCCCTTCTCCTCTGTTCTCCTCTTGGGATCTTGGGCATGCACGCACATGCACCCGGCTTGAGTTTTTAAGTTAAGCCACCGGCTCCAGGATGCAAACCGCGGTCGACTACATGAGAGTCCAGCGACATAGCCATTATGCTAACTGCTGGTCCCTTAATACATCTTATAAGGATCTATTTGTATTTCTATGGGCTGTATAATATCCTTCTGTGTGACCCCCTCTCCTAAGCTGATTACTGGCTACTTAAAAATAGATCATAACATTGTCCTATTCCACACTCTCATCTTCAACCTAAGCTTTGACCTATGAATATCATTTCAAGTATCTTCAACCAATAAAATTTGATTTTTAGATTATTTTCCTGTTTATTTATATACCCCCCCATACTCCTGTTTTAACCTCAGACTCTGTCCTTTGCTGGTATGTGTTACACCTTTCCATTAAGAAACAGCTGTGAATTTAATGAATACGCTGTTGACTCGCACCCTTTTCCAGGTCATTAATGAGGGAGTGAATCTGAACAGACTAGGTTTTATCATAAAGTTCCAGGGGCACCTTTTGGAAAACCCTTACACATAGCATTTCTGTCCATTCGCATTGCTTTAGAGAATCCATGACGTATGGCAATGAGTGTATCTTGAAAATATAGATAAACTTCTCCTCTGA